>JAPKLX010000090.1:649407-744961 GCA_026898415.1 Leonotis leonurus | reverse complement strand
AATGGGCTTAATAGAGTATAAGATAATTTAATTGTTGGGCCTCTACATGTGACTCGTTCTCCACGAGTATAAAGAAGAAGAGTATCCTAGTAGTGGATAATCTGATCTAGTTTTGATCAGATCATGGACGTAGGGATTTCTCGAACCACGTTAAACAATTGTGTCATTTATCTTTCTGCATATTTACTTTCAGCTGTTTATTATTCTAACTCTCTGCACTTCCATATAGACTGCATCTCAATCAATCTGCTTTAATCAATCTGGTTAATCTTTAAGGTTTTCTATATAAGAGCACTCACTAAATCCACCATTTTTCCGCACACACAATACTTAGAAAATAACAAGATCACTCTTATTATTGTCTAAGCATTTACACTAGAGAGCAATCTGTTTGGACTAATCTGGTATCGATCTGTTGATCAATCTGGTCAATCATCTGCCGAGCAATTTCTTGTTTAAGAATAGCTTGAACTCTCTTATAAATAACCGAGTAAACTAAAAAGTTTGTATTTGGTGTATTCACCCCCCCCCATACACCAAACCTTGCTCTTTCGAGACCAACAAGTGGTATCAGAGTAGTGGTTCAAACGACCATTGTTTCTGTTTCACAGGAATAATACCTACGTGGTCAACTTGAATAGATCTAGGAAAACCTATCTTTCATTCACGTGCATACTATCTGCCATGGAATCATCTGTTGTGAGGACTTGTGAAGAATTCTCCATCCAAGGATATAGAGAATGGAGCTTTAGAATCAAAACAGCACTCAAAGCCCATCACTATCTGATGTGGAAAGTAATAGAAGAAGGTCCATTAGAGATCACTGAAGAAAAGACCTTAACTACTACAACTGGAGTATCTACACAGATAGTTCCTAAAGATCCAAGAAAATACACTTCGGAGGAATGTCGCGAAGCCAATCTGGATGACTTTGCTAAAGGGATCATATCTAGCACAGTCAAAGGTGCACATCTGGCTAAAATCCAAGATCTGGATACTGCCAAAGAGATGTGGGAAGCCTTAAGAGACTTGTGTCTAGGATCAGAAGTCATGATTGAGAACAAGCTGTCACTTGCCTGCAATAAATACGATGAATTCAAAATGAAACCAGGCGAGACCATTGAGCAAATGAAAATGAGATTCACTGGAATCCTCCTTGAGATATCAGCGTTCAATAAGAACAAATATACTCAAAGAGAGAAAAACATGAAAGTACTCAGAGCACTTCCACCTAGCTGGGAAATATATGCTGCAATGCAACCACTTCGTGCAGACTTCAATGAACTCTCTACAGAAGCTTTATTTGATCATCTTGAAGGCCATGAATGTGATATACAAAGAATTCGTGGACCAGATCATCTGTCCAAAAAGGCAGAAAATGGTTCAAAGAAAGAAAAAGAAGTTGCCTTCAAAGCGAAGAGCAAACCAGATGAACCTTCTGAACCTTCTACACCAGATGAAGAGAAAGGTTATGACAAATTACTAAAACAGTTTGCAATGATTGCCAAACGCATGGACAAGATGGAGGTCAGATCGAAGAAATTCAGACGTTTCTACAAAGATAACAAAAATAGATTCTACAAGAAACGTGACAATGATCGATCTGATTACAAGGATGAATCAAAACAACAGACAGGTAAATTCTCAAAAACATCTAACTCAACGGATTATACCTGCTTTGGTTGTGGTAGAACAGGTCACTTCAAAACAGATTGTCCTGATCTGTCCAAAAGCCAAAGAGATGAGTTGAAAGCAAAAAGAGATTGAAAACTCAAATATGAACGCAAAGCCATGCTAGCTGAACAAGAATCAAGCAGCTCGAGTCATTTTTCAGATAGCTCATCAGAGAATGATGAAGCATTCTTTGCTAATGACGAAGAAAGCTGAGATGAATGCTATGTGGGACTAGATAACGGTCTGGATGAAGTCGAGGTAAATTCTTGCAATTCCAACTCCTCAAATGATAATGATCTGTAACAGGAAATAGAAGATCAATCTGAATACTCATGGGAAGAAGTAAATGAGATGTTCAAGAGCTATTCGAGCATCAAAAGACTGTTTAGAGAAGTTGTAGAAGAAAATGATAGGCTGAAGAAATCTGAACAGATATTGAGCACAACTAACACCCAATTCGTCGCCCAAGTAACTGATCTGGAAGAACAGATCAAGGAAAAAGATAGAGAGATTCACTCACTAAACTCAAAGGTTAAAGATCTCATCAACAGAAACAACGTAGCTGAAGAAAAGATAAAGAAAGGCAAAGAAATGATCTACAAAAGTGATGAATGTGCCAAGCTGCTAATCAATCTGCAGCAAAAGGGCACATCTGGATTAGGATATCCAGGTCACTTGGAAAAATCTTCGGGAACCATAAACTTTGTACCAGAGAGAAAGCAAATACCAGATCAAGTAATAAATCTGAGAAACAAGAAAGATCATCCCCAGAAGATGATGATAAAAGAGACCGGGTACAAACAATACTACCAAACAAAGGGTCAACCAGCTCATTACACAGAAACAGATCATGTTCATGAAAAGAATGTCAACAGGACATTATCCACCAAAAATGTCAACAGGACAAAGAATGTCAACAGGACAGTACCTGTTAAGAAGGGATTGAAGAATGATGGAATAGAGAGACATCATCCATCTATATTCCATTCTCTGTCTAGAGTTGATAATGATGGGAACACCGTTACTTGCTATATTTTTGTTCCTAACCAAAAAATGTTCTGGATTCGAAAGGGAACATTTGCTAATAACCAAGCACCCAAACGTTGAAGGGTAGCTAAGTGTAATTAATTGCAGGACCAGAAGACTGCAAGAAGAAACAAGATAGCAAGAGGAACAATTTGGATAATAGATAGTGGATGTTCGAAGCACATGACTTGTGACAAGAATCTACTATTAGATTACATTGAAAAACCAGGACCATAGGTCACCTTTGGATGTAACTCAAAAGGATACACCAGAGGATATGGAAATATAAACGTTGGCAAGACCACCATCTCAAATGTATCGTATGTTGAGGGTCTTAGTCACAATCTGTTTTCAGTAAGTCAATTATGTGCTAATGGTAATCAAATCGTTTTTGATACTAACAACTGCTTTGTGAAGAACAAGGAAGGAGATGAGATACTCCTTACCGGAAAATTGCAGGATAGGCTATATATTGTCCAATGGTCAAACCAGATCGAGACATGCTTAGTCACTAAAACTGTATCAGAAATAAGCTGGTTGTGGCACAAGAGATTGAGTCACCTAAACTTCAAGTCAATCAACAGGATTGCCAAAGAAAAATTAGTGGAAGGTCTACCAGATCAAGTATATGATAAAGATCATATATGTGATGTTTGCCAAGCTTGAAAGCAAACCAGATCATCCTTTACAAGCAAACAGCTCATTCAACATCTAGAATACTGGAGCTTTTGCATCTTGATCTGTTTGGACCAGTTAAACAACTAAGCATAAATGGAAGAAAATACACCTTAGTAATCATAGATGACTACTCAAGGTTCACTTGGGTTATCTTTCTGTTAAAGAAGAAAGAGACACTAGCCAAACTACCTGATTTTCTACACAAGATCACCAAACAGAAAGAGGTGAGTGTAGTTACTATCAGAATAGATCGAGGAACAAAATTTCTCAACCAGAAGATTGAAGCATACTGCAATAAGATGGGAATCACTCATCAAACTTCAGCTGCTAGAACACCTTAACAAAATGGAGTTGTTGAAAGGCGAAACAGATCACTTAAAGAAGCAGCTCATACTATGCTAAATGCTACCAATCTACCCAAGAAATTTTGGGCAGAAGCTATCTACACAGCAAGTTATACTCAGAACAGATCATCAATTACACTCAGACATGAAAAGACACCATATGAGATCTGGAACAACAGAAAGCCTAAGATCTCTTACTTTCGCACTTTTGGTTGTTTGTGTTACATACATAATAATGGGAAATCTCAATTGAGGACTTTTGATAGCAAAACTGATCCTGGAATATTCTTAGGATATTCTGATGTCAGTAAAGCATATCGAGTCTACAATAAGAATTCTCATATTGTGGAAGTAACACCTCATGTTGTTTTTGATGAGTCTATTGTTGAGTACAGGTCACCAGATAATAAATAGATAGAAAATCAGATGACTACAAGAAAGATGAATGAAATGCTACTAGAAGATAATCTTATCTGGAATTCAAAAAGTGATGATGAAGAGATCAACACTCCACCAATTGCTGAAGAAATTATACAACAAGGGGGAACAATCCAACATGAACTGGATGAAAACAGATCACCAACTGAAGGCAATGAAACAGTCATTGCAGATAATGATCAATCTGAAAATCTAAATCCAGAAGCAAAAACAGATGAGAATCCATTTCAAGCATCATCAATAGTTCACACTGAATTTGAGGAACCAACAAATCAACCTGATCCTGAGATATCTGATGAAGAGATGACCAGGAGAAGGAGATGGATACAAGATCATCCACCAGAACAGATAGTTGGGAACCCATCAGATCGTGTGAAAACGAGAAGAATGCATGGAGAAAGTGCCTTGTTAACCTGCTATCTCTCTCGCATTGAACCATCTGATGCTTATGAAGCATTACAAGATGCAGATTGGATAACTGCAATGCAAGAAGAACTTAATGAGTTCAAAAGAAATGAGGTCTGGTATCTCGTGGACAGACCCAAACACTAAGGAGTTATTGGTGTAAAATGGGTGTTCAAAAATAAACGAGATGAAAAGGGTGAAGTAGTCAGAAACAAAGCCAAATTAGTAGCTAAAGGCTATAATCAACAAGAAGGCATTGATTTTGATGAAACATTTGCACCCGTAGCCAGACTAGAAGCTATAAGGTTGTTCTTAGCATATACTGCACACAAAAGATTCAAGGTATACCAGATGGATGCCAAAAGTGCCTTCTTAAATGGTATCCTTGAAGAGGAAGTCTATGTGGAACAACCACCTGGATTCGAAGAAGCAGATCCAAATCAGAAAGTATACAGACTGACAAAAGCAGCCTATGGTCTAAAACAAGCCCCTAGAGCTTGGTATGAGACATTGTCTACATTTCTACTAGAATCTGGATTCAGAAGAGGATCGGTTGACAAGACTTTGTTTATTATCAAAGTCAAAGAGAATATCCTTTTAGTACAGATCTATGTAGATGATATCATATTTGGATCCCAATCCACTTATTTATGTGATAAATTTGCTGAACTTATGAAAAATAAGTATCAAATGTCCATGATGGGCGAGATGAGTTTCTTTCTAGGTTTGCAGGTCAAGCAGTTACCAGATGGCATCTTCATTAATCAAGCAAAGTATATTCACGATTTGCTGACTAAATTTGGAATCAAAGACAGTAAACCTGTTAAAATCCCAATGCAGACCAACGGAAAAATTGATCCTGATCCAAAGGGAAAATCAATAAATATCACTCAATACAGAGGGATCATAGGATCACTACTCTACCTAACTGCCAGTCGACCTGACATCACATTTGCAGTAGGAGTATGTGCAAGATATCAAGCAAACCCCAAAGAGTCTCACATGGAAGCAGCTAAGAAGATATTAAGATATCTTAAGGAAACAACTCACATTGGATTATGGTATTCTTGTGAAGATAACTTTGAGCTAACTGGATATACAGACTCAGATTATGCTGGATGCAAGTTAGACAGAAAGTCAACATCTGGCACATGTCAATTTCTAGAAAATAAACTGATCTCATGGTTCTTAAAGCAGCAGACATCTGTTACCACATCAACTACAGAGGCTGAATATATGGCAGCTGGAAGCTGTTGTGCACAAATACTCTGGTTAAAACAACAGCTCAAAGACTATGAGATCGATGTCAAGGAGATACCCATTTTCTGTGATAGCTCTAGTGCTATAGCAATCACACAGAATCCTGTTTTGCATACCAGATGCAAACATGTAGATGTGAGACATCACTTTATAAGGGATCATGTTGAAAGAAAACATGTACAGATCAAGAAGATACACACTGAGATACAGAGAGCAGATATTCTCACCAAAGCATTACCAGAAGAAAGATTTAACATGCTTTGTGGGAAATTAGGATTGTTAAATCTGGAAGAAAGGACCAGATAGTCTTAGAACAGATCATGTAAAATTCCAACTAGAAATTGACACCAGAGCATCTAAGTACAAGTTAATCAATTAAATTCCAACCGGGAATTATTGAAAGGTCATCACACAAGATTGATGTTCAAATTTGAAAGTGGCATAAACGGATCGATAGTGTTGACAACAGTTCGTTAATTAGGAGATCGATCTGGACCAGATGACTAGCAACCACGTGGATATTAATTAGTCTTTTTATTAATATTCTCATTACTTGGTCAAGGGGGAAAGTCAACAAGAAACAGCGATTATGTCAAATTTAATCATAGTCCATATATCAAAATTCTGACATAATATACCAAATCTTTTATTTTTGATGATTAAGTACAATGTTTGAGAACCGTGATCGAGGAGATTTTTACCTAATTAAGAAAAATGAAGAAAATTGACGGATAAAACAGACACGCGCCACACTTCAACCGTAGGATCAAGCACGTGTATCAAACGCAGAGGAGAGAAGATAATAGACCATAAGTCTATAACTCAGAAAAGCGGGAAAAGCTGAAAAAGGGAAAATATCAATTAAATTATTACCTTGTTTATCACCTATCTATATATTTGATAAGGCGGTTCGACTATCACCTACATTCTTCTTCTTCGACAAACACTTAGCAATTTTTCTCCATTCCAAACTCTCCTCAAAATCTTCAAAAACCTATCTATCAAAATGGCTCCAAAATCATCTTTGTTTCTTGAGCAAGTGAAATTTCTGAACCCATACATTCATCAAGATTTATATGCCGTTCTTGACACTTACGGCTTCCACAAACTGGACAAGGCTTTCGCCCTTGTTAAACGCTGCAAAGGTTTCAAATTTATGAGTTTTCTTTTAAACTGTTTTATATATCTTGAATGCTCTGAAATCTCTTAAACCCGTATTGAAAAACTAGTTTTTATCCATTTGCATGCATATGTGAACATATATTGTAGCATGAAACTTGATATCCAATATTGCATAAAACTGTCGAGCACTCATACTTCATTGATGGAAGAATGGTGTTCATCTATATTGTTTAAATTTTGTTGTAGGATTTCATACTATTATCACCTCGCACCCTGTCCAGTTTCTACCAAAGGAAGTTGCAACTTTCTATCTCTCATGGCAAGGAGAGAAATGTGGAAATGAAGCCACCATTCGAGTAAGCAAGGGAAATACTATCAGCAACACAACATACAATGTACTGAACATTATCGATGAAGTTTACAAACTACGAGATGAAGGTCTCACTCTTGGAGACATTACTGAAGAACAATTACAAGAGGCGATAGAGACTGTGATGGTAGTGCCCATCCATTATACGAACAAGATGTTCAATAGGGCACTGCTTGCACCTGAATTCAAGATCGTATTTGAATTCGTCCAGAGAATCTTCATGAATCACAATGGTTCCTACGATCAAGTCACCCCAGAGAAATTCAAAATCCTTGTTGCTGTCGTGCTGAATTTGCCAGTGAACTGGAGCAGAATTCTGTTTGATCTCTTGGCAAAGGAGGCCAAGATGATCACATTTGTGAAAGGAGCGAGTCCAGGTATTGAAGTGAGGAGAAGCAGCCTGCGACACTCCACTAAGATCAGCTACATGCTGGAATCTTTCTTCAAACAACACAAGTGGGATACTATGGTAGAATTCAACGACAGATTGCGCTTCCCCAAGGATCAACATCAAATTGAGATGTCTATGGGAATCTCTGGTAATCTGATAGCCAGGGTGACAGACCCTGTTTATGCCAACGCACTGATGGAGATGGGGAGCTCGAATCCAATCTGGATTCCCCCATCTGCCCCTGCAGAAAAATCCACCAAGACCAGAGTTACAAAAGAAAAGCCAGCTGAAAGGACCCCTTCCAAGAGAGTAACCAGGAGAGCCAGCTCAGTGGACACTGATGCTTCCACAACAGCTCAACAGCCAAAACAAAAGAGGAGAAAACTACAGAAACTCTCAGAACAAGAGGCAGAGGTCCAGATTCAAGAACCAGTTCTTACAGATTTACCCATTCCTCAACAGGAGGTAGAGGTTGAGGATGTGGATGACATTCTGATTGGAGGACAGCCAGAGCAAGCTGTACCACTCTCATCCTTCAATACAAGTCAAGAAAAGGACTTCTCACCAGCTCACACAGCCAGCCCATCATCTGCTGAACAACTAGAGCAGATTGATGAAGAGGAAGAAGGTGAAGATGAATCCTCTGATGAGGATGTGGAGAAGAAAAAGGCAGAAACAGTAGTGAAACTACTAGAAGCTGAAGCAGATCACTCAATTCTTAAATCATTTCCTAGAATCCAGCTAACTCCTGAAAGTTACGAAGCTGCAAAATGCCTGAAATTCCTTCTGCTCATTAAGGACAAGGAATTTTATGTCCTTAACGCCTTACTCAAGACAAGATCAATCGACGCTCTCAAGGCAGAAGAAGCCACTCTTCTCAACATTTTTACTGCCTCTTCCATTGCTGATTTGAGAGACACATATCTTCCAGACATCCTGGCCAAGGCAAAATATGAGGCCAAAGAGCTAAAGATCGATCTCAGATCGATATATGATAAAGCAGGAATGCTAAAGTTCTTTAAAAGTATTGATGAGGATGAAGATGAAGAACTTGCTGAAGCTCACCAACAGGGTGCAGTAATACCAGAATCTGAACCAGATCAGCACCAGGCTGATGCTGCAGAACAGATCACACCAGCTGCACAGGCTGAAGGGGAACCATCCAAGACGAGAAAAATCCAGATTGAAGTGATTAATTATCCACAAGAGGAAGAAGAACCCACTGGACAGAGGGTGGGAGGAAAGCTCACTGATAACATCTGCACCCCTACTATCGCAGCCACCATGGACGAGTTTGTGGAAACTACCAATCTGGAGGATATATTGATGACTCAGCATCAATCCTTATCAAATGAACAGGTCAAGGACCTTATCTCACACAAGGTAGACAAGTTCATGTATGGGACGCTCTCAACAGTCCAAGACCAAGCCACCAGAATCCTAACTGAGTTCAACAACAACATTAAATCTCATGTGAACCAGGTGGACTCAGAGTTGAGGAGAGTTTGCAGATTGAAACTAGAAGAGTTAAGCAAGAAAATGGATGATGATCGATCTGCAGCTGAGCAGAGGAAAGAACAGATCGATCAAACTCTGGCAACTATGGAACTCAAAGTCCAAGAAATGTACAGAATAGTTACAGAGTTTGTAAAGAAGGAGAAAGACATGGTTCATGCCATAGTCAAAAACCAGACTGATGGGATATCTGAAGAAGTGATCAAAGCTGCAAATATAGAAACCAGATCATAATTCAGAAAATTTGAGGCTGAAGGGAAGAATTTTGTGGAGAGGAAGCTAAGCGAACTGCGCTATCCCACGAAGACATTGATTGACTCATACTTCGATGAGATCGGGATAATCAAAGAAGAACAAGAGAACCTCACTACCAATCTGTCCAATGCCAAGACTTCTCTGGATAAAAAGATTGATGAATCCAACATGAACATTACCTCCCTGCTCACATACAAGCTGGACTCAGAGAAAGAGATGAAGGAAATGAAGGAGGAGATCACCTCCCTTAAGACATTCATCAACATCCACATTGATGATGTCGAAAAGGGGGAAGGATCTAGGAAGGGGAAGGAGAAAGTGGCTGGAAACAAAGGTAAAGGTCAATCTGGTGCCTCGGAAGAAAGGAAAGAGGCTCAACCTGAGCAGCTAACTGCACCAGATCGACCAAGTCAACCATCTACTCAAACTCAGAAGGCATCCAAATCCACATCAAGCAGATCAAGTCACTCTCAACCATTGAAGAGGAAGAAAAAGTCTAGATCTGGTTGGTTCTCCTCTGATCCTATCAAGACAAAGAAGACAAAAGAAGGAGAGACCAGCTGGGTGCCAGAAAATCTAAAGAATGGATGGGAGGGGCTAAAATATGGCTTCATCATGTGCCGCTACTTCATCAAGGAACCAGCATACTGCGAGGGCACAACGAATAAAGTATTCAATCTGTACTTAGATATGAATGATGCCAAGGACCTGGTGCAGGCAATTAGAGAAGCAGCAGCAGAAGCCCAGGTCACCATCATTGCCCCAGAGAGGGAATTTAGAGAATGTCCTAACATACCTGGCACCAAGATCCCTGACAAGACCTATTTGCTCAATTTCATCAACCAGCTCGCTGAAAACTGAGGATACAAGATTGATGCAGAGGACCCAGACTACATCAGGGTCAGAGAGGGAGTCTACGAGAGCGTACAGCTGATATCTGATGAGACTAGAGCCAAGATGAAGAAGCAACTAGATGAAAGGAGGAAGAGCAGATAGATACTTATTTTCACATCTTTCACTATCTGTAATTCATATTTTTGATAAACTGTAACTTATTTTGCTTCTTATCCATGAAAGATCTTTTGAGTTTCTGATGACAAAAACGTATTGTCCAGAACACCTACATTTGTAATATCCCGTCTCTTAATCCTAAGTAAATTAGCAAAACTCAAAAAAAAAAAAAAAACTCTAACTCGTACTCGAGTAACGAGACCAAGGCCTCGAGAACGTATATGTAATAGAATCATTAGTAGTGATAATGATTTACTAGGATCTATGTCATTTAAGGAAACAATGAATAAGTGTGAATAATGATGTTTAGTGTCATCATTTATTAGGATTAACATTCACTATAAAATATAGTAAATTATCACTATGATTTATATGATTCTAAGATAGTAATAGTAGAATAATAAATACAATTATTTGTGACCAATGCTAATAAATGGGAGCATAGCATTAATATTAAATTATATAATGGTCAAGTGTTTGTTCAATAGTAATTAGATTTGATTTAGAAAATCATAACTAGATAATGCATTAGAATGGTTTATCAAGAATTTTAGATTTTATTGAAACAGTAAAAACTCACACCTCAAACCATCTTACGTGTAAATGTATATATGAAAATAGCTGTACATTAGCAAGCAAGATATGACAACTGTGAATGTACTAGAAATGATAAATACATGCCATGTAAGAGCAAAGTAAAATAGGCAGAGAACTTTTAAGAATACAAAAATGACAAATTACAGATTTGATTTAGAAAGAAGTCTGCAACAAATCTTGAGGAAAGAGAAGAGAGATTTAAGGCTGAATTGGCCAGCCTAAAACACTACATAGCTAGTATGAAAAGAACTAGGAGTGAAACTGCTACATAGAGGCAATACAAAGAAGGCAAGTATAAAATAAAATAAAATGGAATGCTATGCCTAGGGAGATGACACCCTACTCTCTTTCTTTAGGTGCCAGTCGAAGAACCTGCAATAAAGAAAGGGTAGTTAAGTCAACAATGGTTGTAAGAATGACACTAATACCTAAGCTACAGTATGGTGCAGCTTTTCCTTCCACTGGATAATGCATCTCTCCACAGTATGATGCAGCTTTTCCTTACACTGGATAATGCATCTCTCCTCTTTCCCATGACAGCCCTGTTCACCTAGTGTAGGCTGTAAAACATAGAGCAAGAGGTGGGGTTAGAATGGAATCCAAATGCAGCAAACGATACAAAAATATCCCAGCCCTTAATCAACTTCTCTTCCACTATAAATACCCAACCTTCAACCCTTAGATCAGTTTACAGTCCACAAACTCAACCTTAAAACACTTAGCACATTTCAGAGAAGGAGAAGAGGCTCAGAAGATTCTGCCCAGCTCCACCTCCATAGAAATCTCCTAAAGTAAACCAGACTCAACACCACACTTCATAAAAATTTAAGACTGCATAGGACAAATCCTCACCTATCTAATTTGCAAGTTAGAGCATACTCAAGGAGGACCGAGAAAGAGAAGAATCTGCTCAAGTCAGGCCAATTCATCCCACTCCTTAAGGTAAAACACAAGACACAATTCCCACCTTCAACCATTAGTTTTCAGCACTTAAATTAGTGAGAACAAAGCATGTTATTAACTCCTTAGATGGCTACCTTCAAGCCCTCAACTTACTAGATCTATAGCTCTTTTACTTGAACAATAGCAAACTAAGTAACATGCTCCAGCTTTAAATCATTTTTTTTTTACTTCAATACATATACATGTCTTTCTACTGTTTTGGTTTTAACATGATTAGTAATTACTATGACCTTACCTATGTTTTTCCACTTAGAGGAAATTGAAACTTAGCATGATGTTAAGACTTATACTTATGTATTCAAACTAGAATAGGGGCTTACCTCAATTAGAAAGATAACACATGCTCAAAAGAGACCTTAAACACCAACTAGAAAAACAGTAAACTCTCCACACGAATTCTGAAATTCAAGTGTAAAACAGACCCTAAACTCTTATCAATAGAAACAGAATGGAAAGTATTAAAGATTTAGGCCTACCTACTGTTGCTCAGCAAACAAGACAGCTACAGGGCTCCAAGAGCTGCTGTTGTCCGAAAGGAGGAGCTCCACCGAGCCATCTGACCTCAAAACCGAACTGTCCAGCCCCTACGCCACCAAATCGATTCCCTCGAAACCAAAAAGAGATAAAAATGTATTAGTAAGGAATTGAAGCAATGAGTATATTATAAAAAAAATAAATCAAAGTGTAATCTTAAATTTAGAACTCTAATCTAAGAACCTTTACTAAACACAAAGATTCAAAAGTCTAAAACATGCAATGAAAAGATGAGAAATTTTACCTTGGAGCAGTCGACGGCAGCTTCATGAGGAGGCTCTGCCGAAAGCCTACGCTACTGTTCCCACCGTGAGCGGTCGCGAGCGAGAGAAATAGAGAGCAGAGGAGAGATTTTGGGGTGGAAGGGAACTACGTCGCCGGAGGAGAAGGAAGCAGGGAAGACATCGAGGCTAAAAGTCAGAGAGGGAGGGATGGCACGGTCGCTACTCGTTGAAGGCAGCGACGCGGTGAGGTGCAAGAGAGAGCTAGATGGAGAAATTGAGGAGAAAGGGAGGTGAGATAGATGGGTAAGGTTCCGGTGGGGAGGAGCTAGCCATGAGGTCGCCGGCTGAAGCTTCACGAGAGAGAGATGGAGAATGTGGAGGACCGATTGAAAACAGAGAAAAAGAAGAGAGGAAGCAGTCAAGTGAATTGGGAGAGTGAAGGAAGCAGATAGTGTCTAAGGAATAGAGTAGGGTTTTGATGTCTGCCAAGATTAGAGACATCTAGAACCAGGTTACGGGAACGGACCAAATCTTAGTTATGGTGGGCTCCAGATGTAAAAAAAAAAAAAAAAAAAAAAAGGGGGTTGGGCCGAATTGTTGAACTATTGGGTCGAAATTTTTTCAGTCCGAATGTGCCAATTAATTATTCCACTTGGGCTAAGCTTATGTTAATGACTGGGCCAAAATTTAATTAATGAAGATGGGTTGAGAGATTTATATGATGGACTAATTTAATTAACTATTGGGCTCACTTAATTGAGTTAATGGGTTAGAATTTATTAAATTAATACTAGATGGATCACTTAGTTAATTCTAATAGATCTAGATTTAAATTTAATTGGACTAAGTCCAAGAATAGAAATTTAAATATGGAATTTAGAATTTATTTATTAGAATTTGAGTTATTAGAATTTAATCATAAGAAATGATTAAATTATAAATCATACCTATTGTATGATAATTGAGATTTACTTAGCCTACTAGAAAATTTATTTATCTTGATTCAAAGATCAAGATATTAAACAAGAAATTCCCTCATTCATTTTACCCGATAATCAATTATTTGGGTATAGTAAATTTCCAAAGCATAGCTTAAATTAGAAACCAACAAACGAGACTCCTAGAATTAAATTCCGAAACTCGATCGGTAGCCAAGTCAAAAGACCCAAGATTTATTTCTCAAAATTAGATAAGGATAATATTTCCTTACATCTAGAAGTATTAAATATACTTGATAAATGTATCTCACCCGAGATCTATTTAAAGGTTGCGGCGAAAGGTCGGAACTACAGTTCAGAAACAAAGCAGTCAGCAATCAAGACTATTCAAGTAGGCTTTCCTTACTCTATAAAAATATATGTGTGTATGCTTTCAAATGAAATGAGATATTTTCAAAGCACTGTCTTGCCATAAATGTTTTTCGATTTATGTATGATGCCTATCTGGGTTCCAGTGGGTTAGCGTCTCCACTCGAACTATGATAATCGAATTCGGGTTCCAGTGGGTTAGCGTCTCCACTCGAACTAGTGTACACAATGGACTGTGTGTCAGCGAAAGGTTGACCGGTCAAGTGTCTGTGGGAAGTGGCCACTTCCCCGGCACAAATAACGTTCAGATATGGTTGATTACAAAAGAATTAGGACCATGGTCAAACTAGAACTTTCTCAAAAAAAATGCTTTTGTGAACATAGGTGCTTTAGAGACAAAAATCCCTATGTATCACTCAGAATGGCTTGACAGTTACATATGTAAGTGTGCGATTTTGGCACGTGTCTACTGAGTACAATTTTGTACTCAGCCCTGCATGTATTTCTAAACGTGCAGGTTAAGAACGAAGAAGATACGGGTGCTGAGTTGGGCTTTTTGTCGGTCTCCTAGTAGCTGACTCTTGGGGGTTCTACGTGTCTTCATACACGTAGGATTTCGTTACGCGATCCTACATTTCCGCTGCTAGACCCTCATGTAATAAGACCGAGTTTTGAACTCTTTAATTTAGTTACGTGATGTAACGAGCTTATGACTCTGACTTCATGAATTTACGGAATGAACCCTTGATTTATGTTATGAGAGGAATATTCATTGTCTTACTCTCGTCATTTATTCCTTTCATTAGTCACGTTCCCGGCTTTACTAGACTTAGTAGAAAGCGGGCGTGACAACATTGTAGATCAATCTGCTATAATAAAAATATCATGTGATTTCATATGGACCAGATCGATGAATTGATCTGTCATTGACTTTTTATATCAATTTGCCTGAATGTAACGCTAATCTAGACAAGTCTAAAACATCAGATCGATCTCCACATGGACCATATTAATGAATCTCTTTGTTCCTTAACATTTTATTTATGTTATTTTATTAAAGCAATAACATATTAAGCATCAATATAAGCAATTAAGCACATGCACAAGATGGTTTTCACAAATCATTATCAAAACACCCAATAACTTAACTTCATCAAAAAGGTTTCCAAATAATGAGTTTCACGGGTATAGATCGTTACTATCCATACTCATACCCCTTAACTAAATCCATACTAAATTTTACATACAAATGGACTCGTTGATATCAAATATTTCTCAAGCCCATACCTATTAGGATAGGGTACCCATGGGTATTTCCATATCTAATTTTAGTTGAGGCAAGTTAAAATACTACTATGTATATGTAGAGGTGTTTACGGTTACGTCCAACCAAATTATCAGTTTACTGTTTTATTATTTTGAAATCGTAAACAAACCATGGTTATTAATGTTCATGGTTTGAAATCAGAACTATCCAAAGCGATTTGTGTTCCAAACTGCATATTGATATTTCAAAATTGTTGGTTCCCAGTCCGAACTGTCAATTCTTTTGGAATAGCTTTAAAAATCTTATCGTTTACACATAATTATTATAAATATAATTTTATCATTTATAATAATTATTTTATATAATATAAGAGCTACTATAAAATTATGGATAGAAAGATCTTTTAAAATATCAAATAACTGATGATTCAAAATCGTTGGTTGTGATTGATTATGGTTCGATTTCGACAATTACAATTCTATTGAGCACTTCTAATTGCGTGTTTGATTTTGACCGAAAAAAATATACCAAGTGTAATTTATAATATACATGTCGTTAGAAAAGCTAAGTACAAGATAAGATTACAACGAGAATAATAACATGCAATTGAAACTAACATCAAAATTACATTACTGAATATAAACTAGAGTCGAGTTGAGAAAATTATATGCCCGGAAGATAAATTTACGCCTCGATAGTGGTCTTCGGATGTGCGTATTTTTTCCAAAGGTAAAATGACTTTCGTCTCGAAAGTGGCAACACCACGTACCTCCAAGCTCTGGCGAACTGGAAGAAGGTAAGAATAGAGCTTTCAACTTCTAAGAATGCAAAAGAAGACGCATGAGGATATGCATTGAGATGCTTTGCAAATGTGTTTGCATATATTGGTATCCAATAGTGTATGCATGAGACCCTATTTATAGGGTGAAAATCACTACATGTACCTGGAGGAAATTGAATGCTCATTATAGCCCATTTAATGCTAGTGGCGGTTATGGGTGTTACGGATGAACTTGGATAGGTTCAGGCAAGTACAAGATACTATAATGAATTTGGACACACCTCTGTGCACGTTCAAGCCCATTCCCAAGTGGGCTTCGCGAATTGGACTTTTGTAAATCTAAAAAATTAAAATGTTAGGAAAAGCTAAGCCAGAGCAAAGCCCGAAGGTGAGTTCTTCTTTCTTTTGTCACTTAGGAGCCGTGTGAGATGAAAGTCTCATGCATGGTTTTGAATGAGAGAAAGAAGTGAGAAATCCTCTTTTCGACTCTGACTCTCCCACTCTAGTCGTTTTTTTTCTTCATGTTACTTTGAAAGTAGTTGTTTAAGCTTCAACCACTCGAATTTTTGATATTCTTTTTTATTTCTCATCAAACGAATGGCATCTTCTTCTAAAAATCCTAGCTATTCTTCGCATGATATTGAGAAATATCATTGTTATTACTCAAACAAGCATGAAACGTATGCTTGCATATTCGTCCATAGGTGAAATTGGATACCCTTTTTAAAAAAAAAAAAACAGACTAAATAACATCCTAAAGACTTATTGTCAAGATCTAAGGCTACGACCCATAGGCACAGATGCGGCACGCGGTCGAGGCGGGCAGGCAGGTGGTTGCTGCAGCAAGCATGCATGTGGACTTTATTCAATTAATCAACCCATTAGATTAATTGAACTCATTAATATATGAATAAAGAAGGTTCATCAATCAATGCGAGACAATTATTTAACTCTACACTTAATTTCCTTAATCTCATAATTCCACACTTAATTCCTTAATCTCATAACTCCACTTATTTAAGTGATACATTTCAATCCATGTTTTTACTCACCGAGAATCGATTTAAATAAAATAAATATATCACGATCATCTACTAACAACGTAGATCAATCATAGGTTATTTAATTATCTTTAATTCAATGACATGTCACTTAAAAAATAGGTTAAATACCATTGTCCATTGCATGCAATAAATTTGAAGAGTTCAAAATGCAACCAGGAGAGACCGTTGCAAAGATGAAGCACAGATTCACATAAGTGCTCATCGAAGTAGCCATGATTGACAAAATCAAGTATTCTCAACGGGAGAAAAACTTGAAGGTTATTTGAGCTCTACCTGCTTGTTGAGAAATCTACTCCGCGATGCATCCCATGATGTCATGGTTCAATTCTTTAACCACTGAGGAGTTATTTGATTTCATAACTGGCAGTGAATACAAAATTAATCGTATTCATGGCCCTTCTAATCCATCTTCCTGAAAACCTTCTCTTGCATGAAATAAAGATAAAGAAGTTGCCTTCAAGGCCAAGACTAAAGACCAAACAAAACCAACTCCTAGTGTAAAGGTCAAGAGCTATCGAGATTAGATAATGAGAATTATCCCACCGAGAACTTCTTCAAAGAAGATGATCTAAAGACAAAGAGATTTTAACGAATGGAAACAAGAGCAAACAAATACAAGAAGCTCTACCGCGACAACAACAAAAACTTCAAGGGGAATAACCGATCTGCTGATCGATCTGATTGTAAAAATGAGGTAGAATCGACCTCATCTGTTAAAGCTAAGAGCAAAAAGAGATAAAAAGCTCAAAGAACAAAGAAAAGCAATGCTCACTGAAGATCAAGCAACTGTGAGCCATCTCTCAGACAGCTCGTCAAAAAATGATGAAGCATTCTTTGCTCTAAATGAATAAGAGGATGAATGGGATGAATGCTTCATGGGACTCGACAACGGCCTCGACAATCACGAGGTAAAACTCAAAATTATGATTTTCCTAATTCACCTAACTGTGATTCTGGTAAAGAGGAAGAAGAAGATATCTCCATGGATGACTTTGCAAAATCTATGGAGGATCATGTAAGATTGAACAAAATGTTCAAGCATGCGATCAAAGAAAATGCAAGGATGGAAACCACCATCCAAGAGATGAAGAACATTAGCAACTCATTCACAGATAGAGAGAACGCGCTGATGACACAGCTAAAGAGCAAAAGTGATAAGATTTACAGGCGCAACGCTAAAATCTATGATTCGATAGAGAGAGAAGCAACTGCAACAAATAAATTCAACAATCTTCATGCTCTTGTAAACTGAATCAACAAGAGCGGAGAAAGAATAGTGATGATCAACGATATGCAAAGGAGAGCAGCCAGATCATAGTTGTCTAGGGTTCAATGGAATTGATAAAGGACCACCTACAGGTAAGTTTGTGAAGGAAAGAGGTAAACTCCCAGACAAGGTGGTCAACCTCAACAACAACCCAAAACAACCACAAGTAATATTGGTGAAGCAACAACCCAAACAACCTCTAACCAACTCTCAAAAGAGGTTCACTATCCATGGAGTTGGTTATCAGCAAGCCAAACCACCTTGAAGGG
This sequence comes from Leonotis leonurus, assembly GCA_026898415.1. Lineage (NCBI taxonomy): Eukaryota > Viridiplantae > Streptophyta > Magnoliopsida > Lamiales > Lamiaceae > Leonotis > Leonotis leonurus. The sequence continues at coordinate 726,199 of JAPKLX010000090.1, read as the reverse complement.
TTCCAAACAAAGGAACTACTACCATCCATCTGTTCCACAGAAATAGAAGCATGTCAAACTGTTGGTCCCGAAAGAGCAAGGTTTGGTGTATGGGGGGGGGGGGCGGGAATACACCAAATACAAACTTTTCAGTTTACTTGATGATTTATAAGAGAGTTCAAGCTATTCTTAAATAAGAAATTGTTGGGCAGATGACTAACCTGATCGATCACCAGATCGATATCAGATTAGTCCAAAAAGATAGCTCTCTTAGTGTAAACACTTAGACAATAATAAGAGTGATCTTATTACTTTCTAAGTATTGTGCGTGCGGAAATATGGTGGATTTAGTTAATGCTCTTGTTTAGAAAACCTTAAGGATTAATCAGGTCGTTAAGCAGATTGATTGAGATGCAGATTGTATGATAGTGCAGATGGTTAGAATAATGAACAACTGAAAGTAAATATGCAGAAATATAAAGAACGCAGTTGTTTAACATGGTTCGGGGAACACCTACGTCCACGATCTGGTCAAAACTAGACCAGATTATCCACCACTAGGATACTCTGCTTCTTTATACTCATGGAGAACGAGTCACAAGTATCAATCAAAGCTAGAGAGATACTTATGCACGAAATAAGGGTCGTGTCCCTTTACAACAGATTACCTCTACGTTACCACTAGAAAACTACTAGCTAGCAGGGTGATCTCCTTTCTCTTGATAAGACAGACTTGAATCGAGGTTGGTTGGTGTGATGTAGAATCACAAGTCTTTTGAAGCTCTTGGTCTGGATTGAGGTAGATAGCTTGAGAATGTGTTTTTCAATGTAGCGCACGTGTGTCTCATATATTTCCAGATTTTGAACTTCGAATATATAAAGGCATTGAATTGAAAATTCTAGCCGTTGATGATTGGCGTGAGATTGATTGTAGATTGCCAATCAGTGATATCCATCATATCTGTTCTTGCCATGTAGAGAACGTTGACTCAATCTTCAAAGTATGGAAAGCAGATTGCTAACGGCTTCTTTCCTTCTTTGTGTCAATCGATGATTCTTTTCCCAATCCCTGTTGGATGGGCTTCAATCTTGACGTGGCAAGAGGGTATGATGTGTAGGATGATGTCATCTGGTGGTTTGATGATTCTATCGATCTGGTCTTCAGCTGTGTACATCGATCTGGTCAGTGATCTGGTTGACATCAGATCGATTTCTCCTTCGAGACAGAAGTTGATCTTCATCCTATACTATTACAGAAATGACTTCTATAGGAATGATTCCTTTACATGTTAAGTCATTTCCTAATCTGTTCTCTAACATAATTCACTTTATATGTAGTGATCTGTTTACATGCAGAACACTTTAATACAAAGAAATACTAAGTGTGTTTCGAGAGATCATCATCAAAACTAAAAATACTTAAGGGTTCCCAACAATTTCCCCCTTTTTGATGATGTCGAAACCACACTTTACAATTATATCCTGATAACTTATTAAGAGCAATCTGGTTTGATGGCCAGATTGATTATGTTTCGTTATTAGATTATAACGATTAAAGCAGTTTGTATATGTGTTCTGGACAATAAGTTGTTGTCATCAGAAACTCAAATGTACTTTTATAGATAAGAGGCAAGAGTAAGTCATAATACATCAAAAAGTGGAATTACAAATAGTAAAGATGTGAAAGTAAATAGCTATCTGCTTTTCCTCCTCTCTTCCTGTTGCTTTTTCATCTTGGCCCTGGTTTCGTCAGATATGAGTTGAACGCTCTCATATACTCCCTCTCTCACCCTTATGTAATCTGGATCTTCAGCGTCTATCTTGTAGCCTCTGTTCTCAGCAAGCTGATTTATGAATGTGAGCTGAAATATCTTGTCTGGGAGCTCAGTGCCAGGTATGTTGGGGCAAGTTCTGAATTCCCCCTCCGGGGCAGTTATTGTAATCTGGGCTTTTGCTGCTGCTGCTCTTATAGCTTCCACCAGATCTTTTGCATCGTTTAAGTCCAGGTAGAGGTTGAATGCCTCATTAGGTGTCCCCTCGTTGTATGCTGGTTCTTTGAGAAAATAGCGACACATAATGAAGCCATATCGTAGTCCTTCCCATCCCTCTTTTAAGTTTTCTGGGACCCAGTTGGTCTCTCCTTCTTTAGTCTTCGTTGTTCTGATAGGAGCAGATGAGGACCAACCGAATCCAGATCGTTTCTTCCTCTTCAGTGGTTGACTTGATTTGCTTGAGGATGATCTAGATGCTTTCTGTGTTGGGACAGATGGTGGGCTGGAATGTTCTGGTGTTATCTGCTGCTCAGGTTGAGCCTTTTTCATTTCACCCGAAGCACCAGATTGTCCCTTCCCTTTCTCAACTTCAACCTCCTTTCCTTTTTTCTTCTTAGTCTTGGATCCTTCCCCCTTTTCGACATCATCAACATACATATTGATGAGTGCCCTTAGGGAGGTGATCTCTTCTTTCATGTCTTTCATCTGTTTGTCAGAGTCGAGCTTTTGTGTGAGCAGTGAGGTGATGTTCAAGTTAGAATCATCAATCTTTTTCTCCAGTGAGGCTCTGGTTTGGATCAGATCAGCTTTGTAGCCTTTTTTATCTTCTTTGATAATTCCAATTTCATCAAAAAATGACTCAATCATGGTCTTGGTTGGATAGCGCAGGTCGCTCAACTTCCTCTCTACAAAATTCTTCCCATCGTTCTCAAACTTTCTGAACATTGCTCTGGTTTCTGCATTGGCTTCTTTGATCACATCAGCAGCTATTCCATCAGTTTGTTCTTTGACAATGGCATGAACCATGTCTTTTTCTTTCTTTGCAAACTCAGCAACTGTCTTGTACATCTCATTGATTTTAAGTTCCATAGTCGCGAGAGTCTGATCGATCTGTGCCTTCCTCTCCTCTGCAGCAGATCGATCATCGTCCATCTTCTTGTTTAGCTCTTCTAGTTTTATTCTGCACACTCTTCTCAAATCTGAGTCAACCTGGTCAACGTGGGATTTCAAATGGTTGTTGAACTCAGTGAGAATGCGAGTGGCCTGATCTTGGACTGTAGAGAGCGTCTCATACATAAATTTGTCAACTTTGTTGGAGATTAGATCTTTCACTTGTTCATTTGACAGTGATTGATGCTGGGTCATCAATATGTCCTCCAAATTTGTCATCTCCACAAATTCCTCCATAGTAGCTGCGACAGCGGGGGTGTATAAATCATCTGTGAGTTTGCCCCCAACCCTCTGTCCAGCAGGCTCAGCCTCCTCTCTTGGGTAAGTAACCACTGCAATGGGAATCTTGATTTTCTTTGCTTGTTCCCCCTCAGCCTGTGCTGTGGTCTCCACAATCTGCTCTCCAGCATCAGCCATGTGCTGATCTGGTTCTGGTTCTGTTGTTGCTGCACCCGGTTGGTGAGCATCAGAAGGTCCATCTTCAACTTCTACTTCCTCAACTACTTTCTCCTCAATGCTCTCATAAAATTCCAACATATCTTCTTTTTCATATTCAGATCTGAGGTCGATCTGGAGTTCGTTGGCTTCAAATTTAGACATGCTTAGGATGTCTGGTTTGTATGTTTCCTTAACTCAGCAATAGAAGAGGCAGTGAAAATGTTGAGCAATGTGGCTTCTTCAATCTTCAGAGCATGTATTGATCTGGTTCGGAGAAGGGCATCAAGGACATAGAATTCTTTGTCCTTGATGAGCAAAAGAAATTTTAGTCGTCTAGCTGCTTCATAACTTTCTGGAGTGAGCTGTATCCCAGGAAATGTCCTAAGTACAGAGTGATCTGCTTCTGTTTCAAGCATTTTCACAACAGTCTCTGCCTTTTTCATTTCTTCCTCCTCATCAGTAGATTCATCTTCTCCTTCGACTTCCTCATCGATCTGCTCTAAAGGTTCAGCAGATGATAGACTTGTAGTATGAGCTGGAGAAAAATCTTTGACCTGGCCTGGGTCCAAGGATGAGATAGGAACCACGTCCTCTGGTGGTCCCCCGACCAGAATCTCTTCCTCCTCATCCTCCTATTGAGGGATAGTTGGTTCAGTAACAGCAGGTTCCTCGACCTGGACTTCTTCCACGAGTTTCTATAGTCTTCTTCTTTTAGGTTTGGGCTGTTGAGCTGCGGTGGAGGTGTCTGTGTCAACCGAGCTTGCTCTTCTTGTAACTCTCTTAGATGGTGTCCTTTCAACTTGTTTCTCTTTTTTAACTCTTGATTTTGTAGACTTCTCAGCTGGAGCAGATGGAGGAACCCAGATTGGGTTGGAACTTCCCATCTCCATCAGCGCATTGACAAAAATAGGGTATGTTACCCTTGCAATCAGGTTGGCAGAAATGCCCATAGACATTTCTATTTGATGCTGGTCCTTCGGGAACTTCAGTCTATCATTGAACTCCACAACTGAATCCCATTTGTGCTGGTTGAAGAATATTTCCAGCATGTAGCTTATTTTGGTTGAATGTCTTAGGCAGCTTCTTCTCACCTCAATTCCAGTGCTGGCTCCCTTCACAAATGTGATCATCTTGGCCTCCTTTGTCAATAGATCAAAAAGTATTTTGCTCTAGTTAACCGGTAGGTTAAGCACGACGGCAGCCAGAATTTTGAACTTCTCGGGAGTGACCTGGTCATAGGAACCATTGTGGTTCAAAAATATTCGCTGGATGAATTCGAAGACAATCTTGAATTCGGGTGCTAGCAGTGCCATGTTGAACATCTTGTTCGTATAACGAAGGGGCACTACCATTACCATCTCTACAGCCTCCTGAAGTTGTTCTTCACTGATATCTCCCAGATTGAGACCTTCATCCTTCAACTTGTAAACATTGTCGATAATGTTTAATACATTGTATGTGGTGTTACTGATTGTATTGCCTTTGCTAACCCTGATGGTTGCTTCGTTCCCTCCTTTCTCTCCTTGCCACGAGAGATAAAAGGCCGCAACTTTCTTTGGTAGAAAGTGGACAGGATGTGTAGTAATTATGTTGTGAAATCCTACAGAGAAAAAAAAATAGATGTGAGCACTATCCTTCCATCAATGAAGCATAAGTGCCCAATAGCAGTTTGCAGAATATAAAGTTTTATACCACAGAACAAGTGAACATATACGTGCAAATGGGTAAAAATGATTTTCAATACGAGTATTAGAAATTTCAGAGCATACAAGATATAGAGCAGTTAAAAAAATCTCATAAAATTTTAGCCCTTTGCAGCGTCTAACAAGGTCGAAGGCCTTGTCCAGTTTATGAAAACCGAAGGTATCAAGTACTGCGAAGAGATCTTGATGAATATATGGTTTCAAGAAATTCACTTGCTCAAGAAATAGTGAAGATTTGGGTGCCATATTGGTAAAAACAGATAGTCAAACCGCCTTATCAAATATATATAAAAGAAAAGAAAGATAAGTAAGGTAATAATATAATTAATATCCTTCCCTTTTTCAGCTTTTCCCGCCTTTCCAAGGTATAGACTTGCAATTTATTACCGCCTCTATGCTGTGTATGATACACGCGCTTTGGATCCTATGGTTGTAGTGTGGCGCGTGTTGGTTTACACTGTTAAAAGTGTTTCCTTTTTCTTGATTTGGTAAATATCTCCTTGATCACTGTTCCCAAACATAGTATCAATCATCACAAAAATAAAAGATTAGATATATTGTGTCAGAAATTAGATATATGCTATGATTAAGTTGATATAGTCGCCATAAATTGTTGACTTTCCCCCTTAACCAAGTAATGGGATAATTAATAAAAAAAATTAATTAATATCCACGTGGCTGCTAGTCATCTGGTCCAGATCGATCTCCTTATTAACGAACTGTTGTCAGCATTATCGATCTGTTCATGCCACTTTCCAATTTGGATATCAATATAGTGTGATGAACTTTTACTGATTCCCAGTTGGAATTTGATTGATCTGTTAACATGTACTTAGTGATCTGGTGTCAATTCCCAGTTGGAATTTTACATGATCTGGTCTTTATCAATCTGGACTATGTCAATCTGGTTCTAATTCCCTGTTGGAATATGATGATCTTGTGTCAATTCTCAGTTTGGAATTTTGCATGATCTGTTCTAAGACTATTTGGTCCTTTCCTCCAGATTTAATAATCCTAATTTTCCACAAAGCATCTTAAATCTTTCTTCTGGTAATGCTTTGGTGAGAATATCTGCTCTTTGTATCTTAGTGTGTATCTTCTCGATCTGTACATGTTTTCTTTCAACATGATCCCTTATAAAATGATGTCTCACATCCACATGTTTGCATCTGGTATGCAAAACAGGATTCTGTGTGATTGCTATAGCACTTGAGCTGTCACAGAAAATAGGTATCTATTTGATATCGATCTCATAGTCTTTGAGCTATTGTCTTAACCAATGTATCTGAGCACAACAGCTCCCTGCCGCCATATATTCAGCTTCTGTGGTTGATGTGGCAACAAATGTCTGCTTCTTTGAGAACCAAGAGATAGTTTATTTCCTAAAAACTGACATATACCAGATGTTGACTTTCTGTCTAGCTTACATCCAGCATAATCTGAATCTGTGTATCCAGTTAGCTCAAAGTTGTCTTCACATGGATACCATAAACCTATATGGGTTGTTCCCTTAAGATATCTTAATATCTTCTTAGTTGCTTCCATGTGAGACTCTTTGGGGTTTGCTTGATATCTTGCTCATACTCCTACTGGAAATGTAATGTCAGGTCGACTGGCAGTTAGGTAAAGTAGTGATCCTATGATCCCTCTATATTGAGTAATATTTGCTGGTTTTCCCTCTAGATCAGGATCAATTTTCCCGTTGGTCTGCATTGGGATTTTCACTGGTTTACCGTCTTTGATCCCAAATTTAGTCAACAGATCTTGAATGTATTTTGCTTGATTTATGAAGATACCATCTGGTAGCTGCTTGACCTGCAAACCTAGAAAGAAACTCATTTCGCCCATCATGGACAGTTGGTACTTATTTTTCATAAGTTCAGCGAATTTATCACATAAGTAGGTGGACTGAGATCCAAATATTATATCATCTACATAGATCTGTACTAGAAGGATATTCTCTTTGACTTTCAGGATGAACAAGGTCTTGTCAATTGATCCTCTTCTGAATTCAGAATCTAGTAGAAATGTTGATGATGTCTCATACCAAGCTCTAGGGGCTTGTTTAAGACCATAGACTGCTTTTGTCAGTCTGTATACTTTCTGATTTGGATCTGCTTCTTCAAATCCAAGTGGTTGTTCCACATAGACTTCTTCTTCAAGCATACCATTGAGGAAATCACTTTTGACATCCATCTGGTATACCTTGAACTTTTTGTGTGCAGCATATGCGAAGAATAACCTTATTGCTTCTAGTCTGGCTACGGGTGCAAATGTTTCATCAAAATCAATGCCTTCTTGTTGATTATAGCCTTTAGCTACTAATCTGGCTTTGTTTCTAACTACTTCACCATTCTCATCCCGTTTATTTTTGAACACCCATTTTACACCTATGACTCCTTGGTGTTTAGGTCTGTCCACGAGATACCAGACCTCATTCCTTTTGAACTCATTGAGTTCTTCTTGCATTGCTGTTATCCAATCTGCATCTTGTAGTGCTTCATGAGCATCAGATGGTTCAATGCGAGAGAGATAGCAGCTTAACAATGCACTTTCTCCATGCATTCTTCTGGTTTTCACACGATCTGATGGGTTCCCAACAATATGTTCTGGTGGATGATCTTGTATCCATCTCCTTCTCCTGGTCATCTCTTCATCAGATATCTCAGGATCAGGTTGATCTGTTGGTTCCTCAAATTCAGGGTGTGATGTAGAATATGGTTGGAATGGATTCTCATCTGGAATTTCTCCTAGATTTGGATTTTCAGATTGACTATTTTCTATAATGACTGTTTCATTTCTTGTTGGTCTGTTTTCATCCAGATCATATTGAGTTGTTCCCCCTTGCTGTATGATTTCTTCAGCAATTGGTGGAGTATTGATATCTTCATCACCACTTTTTGAATTCCAGATAAGAATATCTTCAAGTAGCAGTTCATTCATTTTTCTTTAGGTCATCTGGTTCTCGATCTGTTTATTATCCAGTGACCTGTACTCAACAATAGACTCATCAAAAACAACATGAGGGGTTACCTCCACAGTGTGAGAGTTCTTATTGTAGACTCGATATGCTCTACTATCATCAGAATATCCTAAGAATATTCCAGGGTCAGTTTTGCTATCATAAGTCCTCAATTGAGATTTCCCATTGTTGTGAATGTAACACAAACAACCAAAAGTGCGAAAGTAAGAGATCTTAGGCTTTCTGTTGTTCCAGATCTCATATGGAGTCTTTCCATGTCTGAGTGTTATTGATGATCTGTTCTGAGTATAGCATGTTGTGTAGATCGCTTCTGCCCAGAACTTCTTGGGTAGATTGGTAGCATTTAGCATAGTACGAGCTGCTTCTTTAAGTGATCTGTTTCGCCTCTCAATAACTCCATTTTGTTGAGGTGTTCTAGCAGCTGAAGTTTGATGAGTGATTCCCATCTTGTTGCAGTATGCTTCAATCTTCTGGTTGAGAAATTCTGTTCCTCGATCTGTTCTGATAGTGACTACACTCACCTCCTTTTGTTTGGTGATCTTGTGTAGAAAGTCATGTAGTTTGACTAGTGTCTCTTTCTTCTTTAACAGAAAGATGACCCAGGTGAACCTTGAGTAGTCATCAATGATTACTAAGGTGTATTTTCTTCCATTTATGCTTAGTGGTTTAACTGGTCCAAACAGATCCAGATGTAAAAGCTCCAGTATTCTTGATGTTGAGTGAGCTTGTTGGTCCCGAAAGAGCAAGGTTTGGTGTATGGGGGGGGAATACACCAAATACAAACTTTTCAGTTTACTTGACAAGTTAATAGAGAGTTCAAGCTATTCTATATAAGAAATTGCTCGGTAGATGACTAGACAGGTCGATGTGCAGATCGATAGCAGTTTTAGTCCAAACAGATTACTCTCTTAGTGAAAACACTTAGCTAATAATAAGAGTGATCTTATTACTTTCTGAGTATTGAGTGAGTGCGGAATAATGGTGGATAATGATTGCTCTTATTTAGAAAACCTTAAGGATTATCCAGATAGTTATACAGATTGATTGAGATGCAGATTTGTATGTGATAGTGCAGAGGGTTAGAATAATAAACAACTGAAAATAAATATGCAGGAAAGTAAAGCACACAGTCGTTTAACGTGGTTCGGGAAAACCCTACGTCCACGATCTGGTCAAATCTAGACCAGATTATCCACTACTAGAGTACTCTGCTTCTTTATACTCGTGGAGAACGAGTCACAAGTATCAATCAAAACTAGAGAGATACTTATGCACGAATTAAGGGTCGTGTCCCTTTACAACAGATTACCTCTACGTTACCACTAGAAAACTACTAGCTAACAGGGCGATCTCCTTTCTCTCGATAAGACAGACTTGAATCGAGGTTGTTGGTGTGATGTAGAATCACAAAGTATAGAAGCTCTAAGTCTGGATTGCAGATTGATTGCTTGAAAGTATAACAACAGTATAGCTCGTGTGTGTATTCTCTTACTTTCTCCAGATTTTTGAACTTCGATTATATAGGCATTGAATATTAAATTCTAGCCGTTTGCTGATTAGCGTGAGTTTGATGGTATATTGCCAATCAATTATGTCCATCATATCTCTGCTTGCCATATAAGGAAGTTGACTCAATCTTTGATTTTATGGAAAGTAGATTGCTAACGGTCTCTTTCCTTCTATGTGTTAGCCGAAGATTCTCTTTCCAATCCCTGTTGGATAGGCTTCAATCTTGATGTGGCAAGAGCATATGATGTGTAGGATGATGTCAGCAGGTGGATTGATGACTCAATCATTCTGGTGCCTTGCTGTAAATGTCGATCTGGTCATCGATCTGGTCACTGTCTGTTACAGCAGATCGATTCTTTTTGGCGTAAAATCTTGACCTTCATCCTATACTAAGTTGAGGTTGATTTTTATAGGAAAATATCCTTTACATATCAAGTCATCTCCTAATCTGTTCTTTAACATGATACACTTTATATCTAGTGATCTGTTTTACACGTAGAACAGTTTAAAACTCTAAAAATAGCTAAGTGTGTTTCGAAAGACCATCATCAAAACTAAATATCTTAGGGTTCCCAACAGAGCTGTTTTGCTTGTAAAGGATGATCTGGTTTGTTTTCCAGCTTGACAAGCATCACATATATGATCTTTATCATATACTTGATCTGGTAATCCTTCCACTAGTTTTTCTTTGGCAATCTTGTTGATTTACTTGAAGTTTAGGTGACTTAATCTCTTATGCCATAACCAGCTGGTTTCTGATACAGTCTTAGTGACTAAGCAGGTCTCGATCTGGTTTTTCCACAGGACAATATATAGCCTATCCTGCAATCTTCCGGTAAGGAGTATCTCATCTCCTTCCTTGTTCTTCACAAAACAGTTATTAGTATCAAAAACGATCTGGTTACCGTTAGCACAGAATTGACTTACTGAAAACAGATTATGGCTAAGACCCTCAACATATGATACATTTGTGACAGTGGTCTTGCCAATTTTGATGTTTCCATATCCTCTAGTATACCTTTTTGAATTACAACCAAAGGTGACCTGAGGTCCTGGTTTTTCAATGTAATCTGATAGTAGATTCTTGTTACATGTCATGTGTTTTGAACATCCACTATCTATTATCCAGATTGTTCCTCTTGCTATTTTGTTCCTTCTTGCAGTCTTCTGGTCCTCGACTTCATCCAAACCGTTATCTAGTCCCACATAGCATTCATCCCAACTTTCTTCGTCATTAGCAAAGAAGGCTTCATCATTCTCTGATGAGCTGTCTGAAAAATGACTCGAGCTGCTTGAATCTTGTTCAGCTATCATGGCCTTGCGCTCATATTTGAGTTTCGATCTCTTTTTGCTCTTAGTTCTTCTCTTTGGCTTTTGGACAGATCAGGACAATCTATTTTGAAGTGACCTGTTCTGCCACAACCAAAGCAGGTATAATCTGCTGCGTTAGATGATTTTGAGATTTTACCTGTCTGCTGTTTTGATTCATCCTTGGTATCAGATCGATCATTGTCACGTTTCTTGTAGAAATTTTTCTTGTTATCTTTGTAGAAACGTCTATATTTCTTCGATCTGACCTCCATCTTGTCCATGCGTTTGGCAATCATTGCAAACTCTTTTAACAGTTTGTCATAGCCTTTCTCTTCATCTGGTAGAGAAGGTTTAGAAGGTTCATCTGGTTTGCTCTTCGCTTTGAAGGCTACTTCTTTATCCTTCTTCAAGCTTCTTTCTGCCTTTTTGGATAGATGATCTGGTCCACGAATTCTTTGTATATCGCATTCATGGCCTTCAAGGTGATCAAACAACGTTTCAGTAGATAGTTCATTGAAATCTGCACGTAGAGGTTGCATAGCAGCATATATCTCCCAACTAGGTGGAAGTGCTCTTAGTACTTTCATATTCTTCTCTCTTTGATTATATTTGTTCTTGTTGAACGCTGATATTTCAAGCAGAATTCCAGTGAATCTCAACTTCATCTGCTCAATGGTCTCACCTGGTTTCATCTTGAATTCATCATATTGTTGCAGGCAAGAGACAGCTTGTTCTCAATCATGACTTCAGATCCTAGACACAAGTCTCTTAGGGCTTCCCACATCTCTTTGGCAGTATACAGATCTTGGATTTTGGCCAGATGTACCCCTTTGACTGTGCTAGAAATGATTCCTTTAGCAAAGTCATCCAGATTGGCTTCGCGGCGTTCTTCTGCTGTATATTTCCTTGGGTCTTTAGGAACAGTCTGTGTAGTTACATCAGTTGAGTTTGTTACAGTCACTTCTTCAGTGATCTGTAGTGGGCCTTCTTCAATAACTTTCCACATCAGATAGTGATGGGCTTTGAGTGCCATTTTGATTCTGAAGCTCCATTCTCTATATCCTTGGATGGAGAATTCTTCACAAGCCCTAACAACAGATGATTCCATAGCAGATAGTATGCATGTGAATGAAAATAGGTTTTCCTAGATCTATTCAAGTTGACCACGCAGGTTTTATCCCAGTGAAACAAAGACAATGGTCGTTTGAACCTTTGCTCTGATACCACTTGTTGGTCCCGAAAGAGCAAGGTTTTGTGTATGGGGGGGGAATACACCAAATACAAACTTTTCAGTTTACTTGATGATTTATAAGAGAGTTCAAGCTATTCTTAAATAAGAAATTGTTGGGCAGATGACTAACCTGATCGATCACCAGATCGATATCAGATTAGTCCAAAAAGATAGCTCTCTTAGTGTAAACACTTAGACAATAATAAGAGTGATCTTATTACTTTCTAAGTATTGTGCGTGCGGAAATATGGTGGATTTAGTTAATGCTCTTGTTTAGAAAACCTTAAGGATTAATCAGGTCGTTAAGCAGATTGATTGAGATGCAAATTGTATGATAGTGCAGATGGTTAGAATAATGAACAACTGAAAGTAAATATGCAGAAATATAAAGAACGCAGTTGTTTAACGTGGTTCGGGGAACACCTACGTCCACGATCTGGTCAAAACTAGACCAGATTATCCACCACTAGGATACTCTGCTTCTTTATACTCGTGGAGAACGAGTCACAAGTATCAATCAAAGCTAGAGAGATACTTATGCACGAAATAAGGGTCGTGTCCCTTTACAACAGATTACCTCTACGTTACCACTAGAAAACTACTAGCTAGCAGGGTGATCTCCTTTCTCTTGATAAGACAGACATGAATCGAGGTTGGTTGGTGTGATGTAGAATCACAAGTCTTTTGAAGCTCTTGGTCTGGATTGAGGTAGATAGCTTGAGAATGTGTTTTTCAATGTAGCGCACGTGTGTCTCATATATTTCCAGATTTTGAACTTCGAATATATATAGGCATTGAATTGAAAATTCTAGCCGTTGATGATTGGCGTGAGATTGATTGTAGATTGCCAATCAGTGATATCCATCATATCTGTTCTTGCCATGTAGAGAACGTTGACTCAATCTTCAAAGTATGGAAAGCAGATTGCTAACGGCTTCTTTCCTTCTTTGTGTCAATCGATGATTCTTTTCCCAATCCCTGTTGGATGGGCTTCAATCTTGACGTGGCAAGAGGGTATGATGTGTAGGATGATGTCATCTGGTGGTTTGATGATTCTATCGATCTGGTCTTCAGCTGTGTACATCGATCTGGTCAGTGATCTGGTTGACATCAGATCGATTTCTCCTTCGAGACAGAAGTTGATCTTCATCCTATACTATTACAGAAATGACTTCTATAGGAATGATTCCTTTACATGTTAAGTCATTTCCAAATCTGTTCTCTAACATAATTCACTTTATATGTAGTGATCTGTTTACATGCAGAACACTTTAATTCAAAGAAATACTAAGTGTGTTTCGAGAGATCATCATCAAAACTAAAAATACTTAAGGGTTCCCAACACAAACCATCTACTCCCAAGAAGTAGAACGTTCCAACTGAACCACCTGCAAGAAAGAGACAGATCGTGTACATCGACTTCAGCGGCAAGCAGATTAGGTCGTCTCTAAATATCTCAATTATTAGAAAAATTTGGGTTCCAAAAGAAACGTTGTCTACTGACATAACACCCTCTATCAAAAGGGTAGCTGAGTAATTTTATTTGTAGGTTAGGATATCGATGAGGAGAACGCACACAGCTCGGGGTGCGGTATGGATCATCGATAGTGGTTGCTCCAAGCATATGACATGCGACAAAGACTTACTTACCAACTACAAGGAGTGCGTTTGACCACAAGTAACCTTTGGAGGTGATTCTAAAGGGTACACTAAAGGTTATGGAGACCTCCAAGTTGGTAACACCACTATCCTAAATGTTTCATATGTTGAGGGTCTTAATCATAACTTATTCTCGGTCAGTCAATTCTGTGCAAATAACTAGAGAGTAGATTTTACCACTAATTAATGTCTCGTAAGAAATATGGAAGGAGAAGAAATTTTTCTTACCGGGATTTTGCAGGACAGGTTGTACATTGCACAATGGGATGAACAAATCGACATCTTCCTGGTGAAAAAATCTAATACAAAAATGATATCTGGTTATGGCACAAGCGACTGAGCCCCCTAAACTTCAAGACTATCAACAAACTGGTAAAGGACAATCTAGTTGAAGGACTTCCAGATCAAGCGTTCGACAAAGACCATATGTGTGAAGCTTGCCAAGAAGGAAAGCAAACAAGAGCTTCATTCTCTACAAAACGAAGCTCACTCCGCAACAAGAACACTCGAGCTCCTCCACCTCGACCTGTTTGGTCCTGTTACTCCTTTGAGTAAACCGTAGAAAATACACCCTAGTAATTGTAGATGATTTTTCTAGATTTATATGGGTTGTGTTTATGTTTAAGAAAAAGGAGACGCTGAAAAAGCTACCTGATCTGCTCAACAAGCTATGAAACAAAAAGGGAACCTACATCATCTCAATTCGATCAGATCGAGGAACATAATTTATCAATCACATGATCGAAGCATAATGCTCAAAGATGGGGATTCTACATCAAACTGTTAGGGTTTGTATACCTCAAAGCATGCTTTACACTTGGACGATGTATCAGACTTGTTTTCAGTTTCATTTTAATAAGAATAAATGTTTCTATCATTGGCTTGTTATTTATTATTTATTATTATTATTATTATTATTGTTATTATTATTATTATTATATATTGAATTGCAAACAAGTCCATTTACTGAAATTGTAGAGTGTGTGGTTGAACGATGATCACAAAAGGTAACACAGTTGACTCCTTTGTAGTATAAAGTCACAGTCTAGAAAGACTTGGACAGTCTAATCGGTAAAGGTTGCAATATCATTTGATGCGAGAGCTGACATTAGCCCGCAGAATGATATCGGTATGTATATATTGATACACATGCTTTGCGTATACATATTAAGAGGTTTCACAGTGAGATAAGTTCTACGTACTGATACTTAGAACGAGGTCTCAGAAATTAGTTCATTTTTTAATTTGTGATGATGACATTAATATAAGAGGTTAATTATACGCTGCTTTGATTCATCTACGTTTGCAGCTTAGCTAGAAGTGCTCGACTGTCAGTCGTACAGAATCGCATCTCAGTGACACAAGTTGATTTAATTTGCGTGAGGCGTTCAGAAAGGTTTATTTCATAAGAAACCCGATCGGTTGGAATTTATTTAGTATGTAATAATTAAGGTCTGAATATATTAATTAATTATGAGTTGTTAGCGAACTCAATTATTAATGGATTTAGAAAATCTTAAACGCGGGAAATAATTAATGACAAGAGGGTTACATCCGTAATTTTAATGGATCAAGATAAGTTCAATATTTATCCTATAGTGGAGTCGATAAATATTTATAATAGAATTGTAATACCCCGCTATTTTATTAGTTAATATTAAGTAACGAAAATTTGTAATAAGAAAATTTCGAATGATCAATTAGCTAACCGATAATAGTAACTCTTATTCGCGCAATTAAAATTTTAAAACCATAATAAACATTATGATTGTTAATCCTTCAAGTAACATTATTAATTGAGAAATAGATGTTGATTAAACATTACCAAGTAAACTTGTTGATGATTTCGATTTCTAGATACAACTAAGTTTGCCACATCATTGAGATACCCATTTGATGAGTTAAACAGAAAGTATGCAAAACAAATCTTAGGTTAATACTTAAGTTATTTTAACATAAGGTATTAATTAGTTAAGATAACTATAGATATACCTATGTGTTGTATTGAAGAAGTATAATAAATACACATAATGTAGAAGTATATTTACATACTACATATGTGTGTAAAAGATGTAGAAGATGCAAACACATTTATAAAAGATATTATCTACATAAAAATAAGGGAATAAATAAAAGAGGATTTATACATGGCCCATAAGAGATTAAAAACATAAATAAAACTTAGAGATATATTACAAAATAAGCATAACTCTTTTAACTACTCTATAGCCGAGAAAGAGAAAAGAAAGATGACAATCTGCCATGAAGATTAAGAATCCAGAAAGTCAGAATACAAATATGAGAATAATATCAATATTATATATAAAAATGATACAACTTTATTGCACTCTCACTAAAATAGTGAATAAAGGAAAATGAAAATAGCACTAGGCCTACAATATAAGAGAAGGAAAATAGACTGATAGGAGAGTCTCTCTCGATGATGATGAAGGGATGCAGCTACACTCTTCACCTTACTGTCAAACTGCAACAACCATCATAAAAGTATTCCCCAAAAGTCAATACTTACAAAGAAGTAGCAGATTTCAGCTATAGATGTAGGTAAGAAAGCTATGGATATTCAAAGATATAAAGTAGAACCTCAAGTACGCAGAAGAAATTTTCAACCATTCAGATTACTCTACGTACACAGAATACTCTTAGAAACACTCTATTAAAGAACATAGATATGCCAACAGATTTAGCCTCTTAAACACTTAGTAAAATCAGTCTTGACTCACATAGAAAAGCTGATAGAAAATACACAGAGAAGCACTGCCCAAATTTCTTCCCAACAGAAAGTTTCCAAGTCATATAAACCCAGAAGAGTTAGAAGTTCTTGAGGTATAAAATTTCATATTTTCAGTTTTTATTTTATTTTATTTTATTTTATTTTATTTTATTTTATTATTATTATTTTATATTTAGTTAAAGCTTAAACCATCTTCTACAATCTTCAAATTTCAGAACTTAATAAACACATGTTAAGCTCTATTTTTTATTGTAACTTTAGAAATGATAGTAAAGATATCTTTTGTAAAATATGTTCTCCATTTTAATCTTTAGAACTCAAGATATGTGTTAAACAAACATAGAAACTTTAAGATTTAGTAATTAAGGTTAAAAGCTTCTAAAACTCTTATGTTCTAGATTAAGCAAACTTTAAATTAATAGACACACTCAAAGATATAAGCTTTGAACTTAGAAACATTCCCCAGAATTTAAGAGACTAAAGATTAGTTCATACTTCTAACTTCTTTTAGATTGTTTAAAAAACAAGGCACAAATTAAATAAACAGACATATTCCCAGATTATGGAACCTAAAGTTTAAACTGAATAGTTTCAAAGCATACTTCAGAATATGTGTGTGAATACCTAAGAAACACATTGGCCAGAATAATGAACTTAGAGTATAAGTTCATACTGAGTTTAGAAAAACAAATTGTAGGCTCTTAAATAGAGCACAGACATATTTATATATTGAAGGATTTAAAGTTTAAAGATCAATCTTAGGCATATATGTCATCCATGTTCAGAACCCACCATAAACCCAAAACAGAAACTTGAAACTGAAATTTTGAACATTCAGTAACATAAACACATAGACATGCTTCATAATATTTTCCTAATGATGCAAATAGCAAACGAAACTGGAAATTCTAAAAGAAAACTACAACAACAAACACTAGAAATTAGAATGCAAAAAGGGAAAAAGAGACGACCTTAGTGACTGCACAAAAAATGGTCGAACCCAGCCGAGTCGCAAAATATTCTAAGGACTAAACACTCCCAGTACCACCACCCATCGAATGAGCCTCAGAAACCCAGCCTCTAAACTGAAACCAAGTGTTGGGAACCCCGCAATTAATTTGAGTTTTGATGATGTTCCCTCGAAAACATACTTAGGTTTATTCATGTTCTCTATATATTACTACTATCTGTCCCTATGTAACAGGAATCTAAAGCTTTCAAACAGAAAGTTGAACCAACAAGTCTCAGACAGAGAGTTGAACCAGCAAGTCTCAGACAGAGAGTTGAACCAGCAAGTCTCAGACAGAAAGTTGAAGCAAATCAACTTTAACAGAAAGTTGTTCAACCAGAAAGTGTTTAACCAGCACTCAACCAGAAAGGCATTAAAACCAGAAAAGGCCTAAGTCAAACAGAAAGTGTTGAACCAACCAGACAGAAGTGGCAACAGATCGATAGAACTATCAAAACTACCAGAAGATATTGTCCTACTCATCATATCCTCTTACCACGCCAGTATTAAAGACCATCCATTAAGAATGGGAAGGAGAATCCCTGATTGACATGAAGAAGGAAAGTAATCACAATCGATCTGCCTTCCACACATAAGAAGATTTAGTCAACGACTCAACAAGGAAAGAAGAGATATGATGAATAACATTGATTGGCAATCCACAATCAAATCACGCCAATCAATAAACGGCTAGAATTTCAAATTCAAAGCCTATATATATTTGGAGTTTTAAAGTCTGAAAAACATACATGCGCTACATTGAAGAAACATTCTCAAGCATCTCTATCTCACGTCAGACAAAAGCTCCAAACCGTTTGTGATCGCAATCACATCAACCCAACCTCGATTCAAGTCTGTCTTATCGAGAGAAGAAGGAGATCTTTGCTAGCTAGTAGTTTTCTAGTGGATTAATGTGAAGATACCCTGTTTACAGTAGTTTTCTGTAAGTTGTAAAGGGACACGACCCTTATTCGTGCATAAGTCTCAATCTAGTTGTGGTTGGAACTTGTGGCTCGTTCTCAGCGAGTATAAATAAGAGAGTATTCTAGTAGTGGATATCTAATCCAGTTTGGATTAGACCGTGGATGTAGGGGGTTTCCCGAACCACGTTAAACAACTGTGTGCTTTACATTCCTGCATATTTAATTTCTGTTGTTTATTATTCTAACCTTCCACACTAGCATTCGATCTGCATCTCAATCAATCCCCTTAACAATCTGGATAATTCCTAAGGTTTTCTAAACAAGAGCAATCACTAATCCACCATTATTCCGCACTCACTAAACACTCAGAAAGTAATAAGATCACTCTTATTATTAGCTAAGTGTTATCACTAAGAGAGTAATCTGTTTGGACTAAAACTGCTATCGATCTGCATATCGATCTGTCTAGTCATCTTCGAGCAATTTCTTATACAGAATAGCTTGAACTCTCACATAACTTGTCAAGTAAACTGAAAAGTTTGTATTTGGTGTATTCCCCCCCCCCCCCCCATACACCAAACTTTGCTCTTTCGGGACCAACACCAAGACATACCCTTGACCATAATAAAAACACACATAAAAGTCGGTCATTACTCATTCATATGAAAGAAACCAGATGCAAAAGTTAAAAGCTTTCAACCATAACTCTCACTCTACTCAGAATCGGTAACAAAGGGAAACCTGCATAAGCTTTTAGAACATAATAGTCAAAATCAGAGTATGAACACAAAAACTTTATCCTTTACAAACTTATTTATTGTCCAAGAGAGAAAGAACCAAAAAAATTAGAGAAATAAACTGTGAAATTAGAATGAGAAATAAGCTTCTACCTTTGAGGGGTCGGCGGCGGCAGGGGGCGACGGCTATAGAAACACGTCGGCAGCCGCTGCTGTATTTCAACTGAGAGCCGAGAGTTAGGATTCGAGGTTTGTATTGTACAAATTTAAGAAAATATATGAAATAGAAATCTAGAAAGAGATATAGGAGAGAAAGAGAGAAATTTTTACTTGACAGTGAGATGAACTCCGGCGAATTTTGCCACCCAGAACAGAGAGAGCCAAGAAACCGAGAGATAGATAGCAGACTGGGACAAAGTCCCAGACGAGAGAGAGAGTTGGGAGTGTAATCTGAAGAGAGAAATATTGAGAGATGAGTTGTGTGTTGTGTTACAGAGAGTGAATGAAGAAATTGATAGAGAAAGGAATAATAAATTGTGCATTAATTTCTAAGAAAGATATGAGAATAGGAGGAAAAGGGAGGAAGACGGCTGGGTGAAATGGGTAGGTCTATGATTGATTTAGAATTTAATTCCATAAGGTGGACTAGACAAATAACTGGGTCGGGTTAGTGTAGTTGAGCCAAGAGAGATTATCTTAAGTGGACCGTAATCTCGTAATGAAATATGGGCCGAGAATGATAAAAGGATGGATTAAGATGTTAATTGCTATTGGACCAAAAATTTGTAGAAAGATGGGCAAGGACATTTTATTAATAATGGGCTTAATTAATTAAAGTTTGGGTTAAATATTTTTAACTAGACTAGTTTTAATTAATAGTATTGAGTTAAGTTTTAATATAATACTCTTGTATTAATTAAGATTAATACTAGATTATGTGATTTAATTAATTATTATATCATAAGATAAAAATATATATTTTAAGTAGAATTATTACTATTATTATTCTTTTACCCCTTTATTAATTTACTTGGGTAAATTAAATTAGGATTTTAAAAATCCTACGATAAATTTTAGAGAATAGATTAAAGTACTCAAATCTTAGACGAGTTAAGACTCTAGAATAATCCTCGAGATAATAAGGATAATATTTCCTTGCAATGAAAGAATAATATATACTCAAAATAAGTATCTCACCTCGTAAACTCGATTAAGGTTACGCTGGAGAGAAGTACTAAGCAAGAAGATCGAATTTTATTAGAAGAGAAAGCGAGTCAGGTAGGCTTTTCTTATACAACTAAAAATATGTGTGTTGTACTAATTATGTTATTTCTTTTCATAAAGCATTTTGAACTGAAAATATGTTAAGTGTTGTCTTGCCATAAAATATTTATGTTTTGTATGATACATATCTGCTCAAAAAAATTAAAGTAATCGAATTTGGGTCCCGGTGGGATAGCTATCCTACTAGGACTAGTGTACACAAAGTAACCGTGAGTCGACGAATGAGTTGGCCGGTTAATGTGATCGTGAGTCGACGAAGGTGTTGGCCGGTCAAGTGTCCGTGGAAGATGGCCTCCTTCCCGACACACAGAAGTTACAGATATGGTAGATTACTAAAGAACTTAGATTGAAATCAAACTTTAGGTTTCACAAAAAGGATTTAGTGAACATAGGTTCTTTAAAGACAAAATCTCTATGTCTCACTGTGTTATGGCAATGACAATTATATTAGTACGAATACGATTTCGGCATGTGTCTACTGAGTACTTTTGTACTCAGCCCTGCATGTATTTATAAATGTGCAGGTTGAGCTGTGATGAAAAGGGGAGTGCTCAGCGAAGGTTTTGTCGAAATCTCTATGTAGTAACTCTTGGGGGTTTGCATGTCTTCATACATGTAGACTTTAATTATAGATCTTAATTCCGCTGCAAACACTCAATCTAGTATTTTAAACAACTCAGTATTCAGTATTTTGAGATATTTTGTTCATTGACTCAAGTATTTTGTATTGGTTACCTTGTACCGATTTTCATGTTATTAATCACTTTCTATCGAAACTTTAATCAGATATTCAGCATCGTGTGATCCCCATTTCATTCCCACTTCTTTATTCCATCCCCTTAATCACGGTTTTCCCGACTTTTCTATCCTTAGCAAAGGTGGGACGTGACAAGAATTACACTTTATTACATTTCTATGGAGTAATTAATTTGAGGTTAAATTAATTTAAAATAATTAATTTAAGTCTAAGTTGGACCAATCAATTAACTAAATTTAAATGGGCCCAAAAGTGATTTGGAAATTAATTCAATTAAATTATGGATTTGACCAAGTCAAAATTAATTTTGAATTATTCAAATTTGAATTTGAATAATAGGTGGAATTGTAGAGAAATAAAAGTGGATATTAGTTCTATTATTTGGGATCTTATCCATTCACTTTAAAAGCCTCAACCTAGCCCAAAATATCTATAAAATGAGCACATAGTGGGAGCCGATTTTATCTCTCTTCCCCATCTAAAATCGGCGCCCCTAAGAGAATTAATTCTCTTAATTTTCAAAAATTTAAGAGTATTCAACGCTCTAATTTTCATTTATGTTTCTCTTAATTACTAGATAGATTCGCCCACACAATATTCTTGTATCAAGATTGGGAATATGTTAGAATTTTCCAAGGTTGGATCGTGGGAGATCAAGAGAAGAATTCCATAGGTGTGGATTGTTGTTAGATAGTTGACGATTCAAATCGTTTCTCCACAAGCGGAGGAGTTGCGTAGGAGAAGGTATAAATTTAATTATTCCGCATTTATATTATCCTATGTGGTATTAATGTATTAAGAATTAATTATTCGTATGATTAATTAAACATGTGGATCCTTCGTAATTATGAGCCCCTCATACGAGTTCTATCACAAACTTCAGCAGCTCGTACACCACAACTAAATGGGATTTTGGAAAGACGCAACATATCGCTGAAGAAAGCAGCTCGTACGATGTTGAACGAAATCAATCTTCCGAAGAAGTTTTGGGCAGAAGTTATCAACACGGCCTGTTACACACAGAATCGATATGTGGTAACTCTACGCTATGGGAAAACTCCATACGAGTTGTGGAATAACAGGAAGCCTCGCACTAAATACTTTCTTGCATTGGGTTGTAAGTGTTCCATTCACAATAATGGTAAGTCTCAATTAAAAATATTTGATAGCAAAGCTGATCAAGGAATTTTCATAGGATATTCCGACATTAGCATAGCGTATCGTGTTTTTAATAAACGAACTCTTGTTGTGGAAGTAACACCCCATGTGGTATTTGATGAATCTGTTTTTGAGGTTTCAGATACAGGTCGTTCTTCTTCAAATAACAATGATGCTCCAACAACAAATTTAAGGAACTCCACAAATCAACTTTATGAATACACATTTTTATGGAGTCCAAGAAAAGAAGGAAAAGAAGAGGAGGTTGATCAACTTACTATAGAGGCAATACAATAGGGTGGAACAAATCAAGGGGGAATAGAACACATCGAAGATTATCAACCACCTAATGAAGAACCATCTGCCCCTCAATCTGATCCAAAGCTTGATCAACAACCACCTGTTGAAGAATTGTGTAGTGACCTTACTAACCTAAATCTTAATGATGATGATAACGCTTTTAATGTCTCGCATAGAACCCAAAGATGCCTTTGAAGCTTTACAAGATACAGATTGGACCAATGTCATGCAAGAAGAGTTAAACGAGTTCAAGAGGAATAAAGTGTGGTACTTGGTTAATCGACCTATGCATCAAGGATTTATAGGAGTAAAGTAGATCTTTAAGAACAAGACGAATGAAACATGAGAAGTGGTCAAGGCGAGGTTAGTTGTCAAGTGCTACTGCCAACAGGAGGGAATCGATTTTGATGAGACGGTTGCTCCAATGGCGAGATTAGAAGCAATAAAATTGTTTATAGTCTATGCAGTGTATCAACGATTCAAAGTATTCCAAATGGACGTAAAGAGTGCCTTCGTAAGTGGAATTTTGTAAGAAGAAGTCTACTTGGAACAACCTATTGGGTTCGAAAAAGAAGATGAGAACAAGGTGTATAGACTGGTCAAAGTTCTATATGGATTAAAACAAGCTCTTCGAGCTTGGTATGAGACCCTATCAACTTTTTTGTTGCAATCGGGATTCAAGTGAGGATCTGTGGACAAGACCTTGTCACCATCAAAGTCCAAGATTATATCCTTTTAGTTCAAATTTATGTTGTTGATATAATTTTTGGTTCAAAATCTGAATTCATTTGTAACAAATTTAGCAAGCTTATGCAAGACAAATATAAGATGTCAATAATGGGAGAAATGAATTTCTTTCTAAGCTTGCAGGTCAAACAATATGCTGAAGAGATCTTGATCAATCAAACCAAATATGTCAATGATCTTATCATGAAGTTTGGAGTAAATGATAGCAAACCCGTGAAAATCCCAATGCAGACAATTGGACAGATCGGTCCAGATATACTTGGGAAAGCAGCCAACATAACACAATATTGTGGTATTATCGGATCATTATTATATCTAACTTCTAGTCGACCTGATATCACATTTTTTGTTGGTGTTTGTACTAGGTACCAAGAAAATCCAAAAGAGTCTCACATGGAAGCACCAAAAAGAATATTGCGTTATCTCAAGTGCACAACCGATCTTGGTTTGTGGTATCCTTGTGATGATAATTTTGAGCTAACTGGGTATTCTAATTCTGATTATACATGTTGCAAGCTAGATAGGAAATCAACATCTGAAACTTACAAATTCCTTGGAAGCAAGATCATTTCGTGGTTTTCCAAGAAGCATGCATCGGTTGCAACCTCAACAACAGAAACAGAGTATATGGCTGCAGGGAGCTGCACCGCGCAAATTTTATGGTTGAAGCAACAACTCAAAGACTACGAAGTTTACATGGATGCAATACTCATCTTCTGTGATACCTCCAGTGCAATTACAATCACTCAAAACCCGGTTCTTCACACTCGCTGCAAGCACGTGGATGTTCTTCATCACTTCATTCAAGATTATGTTGAAAAGAAGAACATCCAAATCGAGAAGATACACACGGATGTGCAGCAAGCTAATATTCTCACCAATGCATTAGCAGAACATTGATTCAATATGTTATGTAGGAAGTTGGGTTTGTTAAATTTAAATCAGCAAATTATCTAAGTATAATATCACTACTAGAAATTCGTCCATAGAGGACATTCAAAACAAGTCATATATACACTTTAAATAATGTCAAATATACATGTTTCATCTATGAGGCGCTCATAGATGACATTTCAATCGCGTCATAAATGCGCTCATAGATTACATTATTATATTTAATATGACACAAAAATAATGTCATGTATAATTTAATAGACGACATTAATTCTGGTTACGCCAATATAATTTACGAAATAAAATAATACCAATAAGAGAATTTGTACAGGTAGTAAAAATATTTGTATTCATTAATTGTCCAATATTCAAAATCATATATCCACGTAAAATCAAAATTCAAGAAGTTTTAACATTTTTGAATAATAACCTTAACTAATACTTAAACTAGTACACGACAAACACTAAAACAGTACTATTTCGAATCACCATCCACAATCCACAAACTTCTTCGTCGATTAATATTCTCATAACTTCACATGTCAATCTACAAGCAAAACAAGATAGAGTGAGAATTGTTTTGTTTTTTAGTTACATATAAAAAAATGTAATAAAATTTAATTGAGTTATTTTACTAACCTCATTAATCATTAATTTTTCCATCTTTATTCAATCTTGCTTTTTTTTTCAAACTAGATCTCCATCAATTGCATCCTGACTATGTAACTCATCTCTCTAAAAATAGAGAGAATGAGGTTATAAAACAACCAATAATATACTAACTATAAATTTATCCAATTTATACCTTTGATAGAGCAAAGACAAATCTGATGTAAGAAGGTTCTTGTTAGATCAATCTATAGATACCGAGAAGTCCAATTAAAAGAAACATAAAGGATCAAAATAGCCGATATAGAAGTCACAAAGGGCAATTCCCCAAATGTTACTGTTGTGCTTTTATCAACCATAGAGGTCATTTGGAGTTGTGACACTTCCATTATTATTTACAGGCAGTGATGACAATATTTTATAAATCTTGGATAAAATTGATTATAGTACACAAAGCATATATGAATTCAATATGAGAAACTAAAACTATACGGATTAACTAAGCATATAATTAACGACTTAACAGTCCCACTAAATAAACTATAATTCAAAGCATGCTCCATTATATAGTGAGTCATCAAGTTCAATTTAATAGTAAGTAAAAGAATAAAACCTAATTTGCATGCATAGCACCTTATGCCTTTTGTAAGGCACGTGCCTTAGAGCCAAGACAGGTCTTTTCGTGAAGTGGTGCACCTCCATGGTTCTAAAGCTATTAGGCTTTCCCATGTGTGCCTAACAGTTATTATGTGTTCTACATGCTACTAATGTATAGAATATATTACTATAATCCTACCCATGATGCACCAAAGCAAATACCTTGGAGAGAACTAGTCCTAATAAGGGTTAAAATCTTAACTTTGGTAATAAAATAGAGAAACTAAGAACCCATACAGAGCAGCCTTGACTTAGTAAGCATGTCTTTAATTACTAATATCTATACACATATACACAACAGTTGAGGACAGACAAAATTAGCAGAAGTGATGTGAAGATGAAAAATGAGCAAGCTAAAAGATTAACTACCTGTACAATAAATTGTATATCAACAGCTTTAAGTTTTGCCTCACAGATCGCAACAGCTACTGCTTCACCGACAAATTTGTTTAAATTGACACCGCGTAATTCATCCATTAAACATTCTCGCTGCTCACAGAAAGCCTGAGTCAGGAATTGACAAATAGCTATATCAGCACAATGAATTTAAAAAAGTGAAAAATCAGCAAAATGCAAAGAAAACTAAGTATAACATTTACCTCCCAGATAAGTATTATATATCTTAGAGGAAAATGCAAATAAACCACACATTATCACCTGAATATAAACACACAAAGTATGGGCAAGCCGTGTCTTTCGTGATCTGTGTCAAATAGATTACATACATGAGAATACAATTTCTATAGCATCATGCAATTATTAAAAAGTTTGACTCAACTTTTCACAAGTTAAATGAAAGCCTACCTGCTGCCCAACTCGCAAATGAGGAAGCAGGATGCAGTGGCGCAGCCACTGATGGGGGCAGAATGGACGGCGGGGCAGTGGCCTAACAGGGTGGTTGTCGTGCAGTCTGATGGCGATTCCGCTACGCCCTATGGAGGCGCTGCATTGATTTTACGGGAAGAAGACGACGGGTGGTGGCGACGAGGCGGTGGCGCAGCGGCGGCAAATAGGCGCTCCTTGTTTTTCCTAGAAGTGTAGGAGCAGAAGGGGGAAATATTTTTAGAAATTGAAATAGAAATTTGGGGCTTTAGCAATAAGTGACTTTCTTTGGTAGAAACGAAATGAGATGAGACGATTTCGGCTGGAAATATGGCCGGAGTCCAGTTCTTGCCGGAAAATCAAAGACAAATGAAATTGGATTTTATGGTATTGGTTTGGGGCTATTAGAGAATTATTAGAGAATAAATACCGTTAATACAACCATATAGCCATTTGAGTTTGTTGGAGTTGTTATTAGTTTGTTAGCTTAGTAATCTAGATGTATCTAGAACTTAGTAATCTAGATGTATCTAGAACTTAGTTGAAGGATCTATGCAGCAAGCTTTTCATGGTCTATAAATAAGAGAGACTAGTGTAACCTCATGTATGGTTTTCTATACCATCTATAATAAATTCTCTCTTCTAGTATCTCCTTCTTCTTCTTCTTATATCTTTTTCTATAGATTTTACCTTTGAATTTTGAAATCTTAACAGGGGCAGAGAGAAAATGAGATAAATTAGGACTATCTGTACGAGCAAGAAATATAAGTGGAATCTTTTGTATTGTGTTCTAATTTCAAATATTATATAATCATATTTTTAAGTTTTATTTTTAGGGAAAAAACACTAATATAGATGACATTTTTACTAATGTGTCATGAATATTAATAAAAAAATACATACATAGATGACATTAATATCACATACATAGATGACATTATGATGATATTGTCATCTAAATAATAGATACATGACACTATAACATGATATTATATTGTGAAATGTCATTTATATTTTTCCTCACACTTAGATCACATTTTTTTCTCACAATGTCATGTATGTAAAAAAGATGCTCA
Organism: Leonotis leonurus; assembly: GCA_026898415.1. Lineage (NCBI taxonomy): Eukaryota > Viridiplantae > Streptophyta > Magnoliopsida > Lamiales > Lamiaceae > Leonotis > Leonotis leonurus. The sequence continues at coordinate 698,719 of JAPKLX010000090.1, read as the reverse complement.
TAGATGACATATTTTAAAACAGAATGTCATCTATCACGTGTCATCTATGTGCAAAATTCTAGTAGTGTATATGCAGATCGTTTATATTGTTAATCCACCTATCATCGTTTAAGCTTTTATATAAAAGCATGGACTAACATTTATAGGTTGATTATTGTTAAGATGAGATATAATAGTAACAGAGCGATTTTATCCATCTGCTATACTATCTGCTCATTTAACTAGTTGTATATTAACCAAGTAATAGTTAAGTTACAAAAATTAAAGTCTAATTATACGGCTAGTTAAGGTTTGTGTATTAACAGATCGCTGCTCTTAAAGATGGAACAAGAACATCGAGTTGCTTATAAACTTAAAAGAAAATTGGACACCAAGTACAAAGTACAGATCGATACGCCGATCGATGCAACAGATCGTCTACACTTCGATACACAGATTGATCTAACAGTTTAAGTTCTTTATTAATTTACATTATTGCTAACCAATTGTTTTCCAGATTAAATAAACACACAAACTTCATGTCTTAACACAAACCGTTTACAAAATGAAACACAAATCGATCTACAGGTCGTATCACTTAGCAAATTGTTAAGCAAAGGTTGGTACAACCAGTCTGTTACAACGATGAACGATCTGTAGGGAATTAATTATGGGTGAACCTGAGTAACGAGATATCAATGATATTTATTTCTCTATCTATTTCCTTATTTATTGTCCAATAATTTTTCATTATTAACATTTATTGAAATATATATACTAAAATAATGTTAAGAGTTACATTTTGTCAGAAAAGGTAAGGCAAAAGACTTCAACATTAAATGACTGCATTCCTCAGTACACGCATCGAGGAAGTGAAAAGACATATTTTGAGAGAGAGAATGTCAAAGGAACTGCTAGCTCGGCCATACGATAACTATGGTGGACTGCCAACATACTTAAATTTGTCATAAGTCAACCATCCAGTAAGTTGTGAACCCAAAGATCAAATCTAGTTTTGATTTATCTTTGTGGCTTGTACTCAACAAGTAAAAAGAAAGGAGAAGTTTAGTGAATTCTCGATCTATTTTTGATCGAGTCGTGGACGTAGAAAAGTTTATCCTGAACCACACTTGTTATCATTATTTATTTATCTTGCTTCGGCTATTCACTCTTCATTTCATAATACTTCTTAAATCAATTTGCTAACTAATTGAGTTTAAGAAAAACGTTTTCACATGAAAAAGAGCATTAACCACCAACTTTCGCACACAACCTTATTTAAGTTTAACTTTCATTAAGTTATCATTAATCATTGTTACTCACCTTTTCCAAGCATTATTTGCGTTTGTTTAGTTCTTTGTAAAAGAAGAACTAAGCTTGCAACCCAAGCTATCTTACAAGTTAAGTCTGTTTAACCTTTGATTTTTAAGGTTAAAACAAGAAAACCCTGAAAGTTTTGAATTGGTGTGTTCGCCCCCCCCCCCCCCCCCCATACACCAATATAAGCTCTTTTGGTACCAACAACTGGCTTCCTCAAGGGATTCACCGGCTTGAGCGGCGAATTAAGAGTAAAGATTAAGTAATGCAATCCAACTCAAAATGGTGATGGATTGACAACACAGACACACAAATAGTGTTTATATAAGATTGACCATAATTACAATTTTACTAACAACCTTATCCCAAATGAGTATTTCTACGTGTAATGTTCGAGGCAGAAGTACGAAATGCTTGCTGGTGCAGAGTCACAGACAATGAACGACTCGACTTCAAGGTTGAGGATTACATGAATGAACCGAAACACGCCGGGATGAGAGGGATTCTGAGAGTATGCAGGTACGTGACTGCATATTCGAAGAGAGCTTAAAGGATTTGTATGAGTTACTCATACCATCAAGGTGCATCTTCTTTTCTAGTGGCTCTTCCATGAGAACTCTAAATTTAAGCGCGACTTCAAGGATGAGGGATTCGAAGAGAGCTTAAACGATTTTATATGAGCTACTCATACCATCAAGGTACATCTTCTTTTCTGGTGGCTCTTCCATGAAAATTCTAAAGTTAAGCGTGCTTGACTTGGGGTAGAAATGAGATCGGTTATCTCATATTGATTCCAAGACCATTATTTTGCGTAATCACAACATATTGATTCTTCTTGATGCTTCCAAGATTCAATTTTTCTTCACAATAAGCTAGCAAAAGAAGCTCATAAATAGCTCAAGATTAAAGGTAAAAGAAGAGAATGCTAATTCATTGCAGTTCACCTCAATTGCAACAATTGTAGAGCTCTGTCATTTTTCTCTCAAGTTTGAAGCCAGGAAAGAAATATTAAACTCTCATTTGAAGCTATTTTTCAATCTTGGATGAGGGTCTTGGAGTCGGCACTATAGAAAGCGTAGACGAACTGAGTAATAATGACATTTCTTAAGTCGGTGAAGCCCTTGAGGAGACTGATGACGATGCCCTGCTTTGAAGGAAGTTCTTGACATAGGTGACGAGGGATATGGTGTTGGAGAAGTCTTGGGAATTATCTTCCACGCATATGTAGAGGTATATGAAATGAATATAAATTGTTCAATGAAATGCATCAATAAGACGTTAAAGATGTTAGGCGTTTGTTAATTGCAAGGGGCTAATTGTAATGCATGTAAAACATAGAGGGATAATTTAAACAAAACTTTACCATAAAGATTGATTCGTCATAGGAGTGTCCACCATAAGGGTGGATTTGCTACTTTTCCCTAATTTTAATTTGTTGTTTGATATCTTTTTAGATTCCTAGATCGTGAATTAAAATAACTTTTCTTATATGTTTTAGATTTTTGCTACATCTCTAAAAACTCGATTTTGGTTGCATCCCTCATAAGATTTCCAAGATAGCAACCCTCATAACTTGATTTGTGGAGGAATGTATGACATCAACATAATATCAAATATAATTAATACAAAGATATCTTGAGAGTAATGTCCATGTAATAATAGTATTTATAATACTTTCACTTGGATACTACTACGTGGTGTACATGTCTCATTAAAATTCTCGCTGGAAAATCATATGGGAGAAAAATAATCGAGAAAAAAATTATATGTCTTACGCATATATACATGTATTATTTGTTGTCTCATTAAAAACTTTCAACCTAATATGTGTACCTAGGTTCTCGCAATTAAATAAGGTCTATAGTACACGATAAGTTGACCCTAGTCGAATTTCAAGGAAAGCTTAGCAGGGCTTCCTAATTTAAAGTGCTAGAGATCAAACAAATTAAAGGTTTTAAACATTCTATCAAGATTCAATTCATATAATTAACTAAGAATAAATAATTAAACAATAAAGTTAAACAACGGGAATCCAGAGTAAAGGGTCTAGGATTCGAATATATTCGTCGATCATCTCATGTCACGACTAATTCATGCATTCGTTTACTAATCAAGAATTCCTAAAAGTTGTCTAATTATTATCCTTCGCATTCATAATTAGATTGTGATTATAACTTGAAAGTGTATCAACCTACTCTAAGCGAATATTTGCGGAAGCTAAAGTAGAAGACACAAGATAATTTTTGCGTAGGTTATCAATTAATAACCTACACGGAAGCCTTACAGCAAAAAGGAATAATCAAAACAAGTGTTGAGCTATTACAATGTTGAACTCAACAATAACTACAACATTATCACTAAAATACTAAATGTATGTTCTTACGAGCTAAGAAGCATACAGAATTAAAACTACGAATTTAATCTACAAATGTGTCTATCTAACCGTGTTAACTGAATGAAAGAATTCTATTATTTATAGATAGACTACATGGGCTTGGATCCATAAGTGTAGTAACTGTTCGGCCCATGTCTCCATAATTTTCGCAGTTCTGTGGTTGTGCTCCGTAAATCTGCCTGAAATTGTGGAACTACTTTAGTTGGTTGTTGACTCCTGGATTTGTGGAACAGAATTCCACTAAGCATGAAACTCTCAACTTCCTAGTAAGACTTGGTCTTCCCTCTAGTCTCCGTGCATCCTTCACGTCTTCGTGCATCTGCCAAGTCATCTTTACACGTGGCTGTCGAGTTGGACGCTGAGTCAATACCAGTTGTCATGTTGCGTTAGAAGCTGAGTCAACATTCCTGTGAAGAACACAAAAACACACATGTTAGGTCAACATTACAGATAACAATATATCTTAAATACCTAACAAACTCCCCCTGTTTTTGTGCCTTCTTCACAACACCATTTTCTTCACTAGAGCTCCCCCTGAATGTTTGTGCCTGCAAAACAACTTCAAGAGTAGCAATATAGGTAGAGATAGCAATATGCAAGTAAAACTATCACACATCTCAAGCAGCTACTACTATGCCATTTCATCAAAAACGATTAGAGCTGCAACAGTCATCCACCACAAAAATAAAAGCATCCACAAAAAGTAAAGAAAAAAATAAAAATTGTTTTGGTGCTTGTTTTTGGTGCCCTTAACATCACATCAGCAAAATGTTTTTATGACCACATCTGGTCATCCTTCACAATCTCTCATTTCCATCATCTTCTTGCGTCTCCCCCTGTTGCTGCTTCTCCCCCTGCTGCTGTGGCTACTGGTTCTCCCCCTTGTTGTGAAGAGAGGCAGGCTTGGAGCGCAGGAACAAGGGCAACTAGGGTAGACAAAGCACCAATTAACTGTTGTGCAGTCTGTGGTGGCAGGTGAATACAGGAGGAACCAGGGACGGGAGCATCAGAATTGTGCCAGGGTAGGTCTGCTACCTTGCTCTTGCTGAAGAGGGAGGGATGGATTGTATACACCGGGGCAGGAGTAGCCTCATGACTCCGGGCAATTGATGTGAAGCCTTGGTGCTCTAGTACCCTGCAAATAAAAGAAGGGAATGGAAGAGAAGTGATCTGCGGTTTTACGGAGAGAGCGACGAGCTGATCAAAGATGATACGACCCATGTTGTACGGTTTGTTGAGTCCAATTAGATAGAGTAACATCTCATGTTGCTGTGTTACCACAGTAACATTTGATGAGACTATCCAATTGTAGGTAAGAACTCTGTGTAGAACTGAGTACAGATGCGTCAAACAAGACGACTTCATAGGTTGGACCCACTTTGACTGTTTGCCTCCCGTGATCAGTTTCGCAACATCGTCAAGATCGGGGGCAGTGTCGCTCTCAACATTGGGAAGACCAAGTGCAGTGTTGATGGCCTCCGCCGAGAAATCAAAGACGAAATTATAGAGATACACTTTGCCAAACTTGGGAGAGGAGCAATTACCAAAGGAGCGATGTAGATTGCAATAGAAATGACGCACAGCAGATTTAAGTAGAGGAGGGAGTTCGAAAACCATACCCAACAACCCTCTGGAGCGGAAGAAGGATAGCATATTGTTTTCTTCAAACGTGGTCTCATCAGCAGTGCGCTCACTTACACATGGAATGTTACGAAGTCGTTTCCACTTAACCGCCGCCACTTCATCGTAGAATTGGAGGCTGAGAGCTTCTTCAGCATCCAATGGAAGGTCGGGAGCATCAGAGGGCTCCGAAATCTGCACCGCCTGTTTGCCTTTGGCAGTGAGAGTGGCGGAAGAAGTTGGTTCAACCTTGACATCGGCAGCAGAGAGAAGTCGCGGGCACTTTGGGGCTAAAGAAACTTCGTCTTCACTGTCATCTTGAACGAAAACAGTGGGGACGGGACCCTTTGACTTCTTGGCCAGACTATGGTGTGTCGATAGTCTGGAGCCCCTAGTAGCGGGCTTGCGAGCAGGAGCGGCGGGCGGAGAGGATGATCTGGATGGCAGCGACGCTTGAGTGTGTTCTACCAGTGCAATAGTCGTAACTGGTGGTGCAAGGGTGGCAACCACCAGTGGTGCATCAGGGATGGCCTCTGAAGGGACTGGAGGAGGAGCAGTAAGAATTTCTTCCGTCGGGGGTACAACTGGAGTTTGAACAGGCGGCGGTTCCACTGACACGGGCGGAACGTCCACGAAAATGGGCGGAGCTTCGACTAGTGGTGGTGTAGCGGTGGTTTGAAGGGCCTGGAGAAGTGTAGGATTGGCTGCTAGGAGGGCCTGGAGAAGTGCAGTAACATCTGGGGTCGGTGGAGTAGCTATTTTTGTGTGCAGGAGAGATGCGAGAGAAGACAAATGTGAAGAATTTTTAGAAACTGAACGGTTTGAGTGAATGAAGCGTCGGGTGTTTTGTTGTAAGTATAGGAGGCGAGAAAAAGAAACTAAATCAGTTTTGGAGAGCGTGTAGATATGGAAGAGGGAGAATAGGGTTTTTAGGGTTTCGTGTGAAAGGTGACTACTATGGCAGAAAAGATAATGATGAAATGAACAGTCTGGCGACGGTTCAACTAAAGGGGTGTTACCATTTCACATGCATCCTGACAAACCCTAGAACACGCTACTCGACAATCATAACCCACTGCCAAGAGAGAAATACGGATGTTGAGGAGAACATGCTACATTATGCGATACAGAAAACACAGGTTCCTGATATTGAGAGAAACATTTTAGAGAACAACATTTTGATAAAAACTGTCTAACTTGCTTTGTTGTGTCAACATCTCTGCAACATTCACCCGGTTCATATAGATAAAGTAGGTGCAGAACTACAAGAATCCAAGGGTTAGTGAGCGTAGAGTACATCGTCGCAGCGAACGCCGTGCCCCTAGCCTTTCACCCTCGAAAGCAGTCGCAGTTGCAATCCTTTGGTAAGGTAGCATCGTCGCAGCAAACGTCGTGCCCCCCAAACTACTTGGATTGTTTACCACATAGTTACATAAAAATATACATAAAAGGACACCAGGCGGCCGTAGATAGATCATGTTGACTAAGATGTTATACTAGCAAGTTAGACACACAAGCTACACCCTTTGATATAGATAACAATGATATGAATAGGGGTGTAGCACAACACACTCTATTAATGACAGAAACAAAGACCAAGAGACTTTCGTAAGTATACGAATCTCTCATAATCCAAGGGTTTTGTAAAGATATCAGCAACTTGGTTTTCCGTTTTCACGTACTCAAGCTTGATCACCTCTTGTTCCACTAAATCTCTAATGAAATGGTGTCTTGTGTCAATATGTTTTGTCCTTGAGTGTTGAACAGGATTTTTGGAAATGTTTATAGCACTCATATTGTCACAGTACACAACTAGGTCATTGCTTTCTAGGCCATAATCACTAAGCATTTGTTTAAGCCACAGCAGTTGTGTGCAACAGCTGCCTGCTGCAACATATTCGGATTCAGCAGTGGATAAGGAAACACAGTTTTGCTTACGGCTATGCCATGACACAATGTTGTTACCTAGATAAAAACAACCTCCACTTGTACTTTTCCTATCATCCACATCTCCAGCCCAATCAGAATTACTAAATCCTATCAAGCTCATATTCATGTCTTTAGAAAAAAAGATTCCTAAATCTAATGTTCCAGCAACATACCTGATGATTCTTTTAACAGCTTTAAGATGGGATACCTTGGGTTTAGCTTGATACCTGGCACATACACATACACTAAACATCAGATCTGGACGAGTAGATGTTAGGTACAGCAGACTCCCTATCATTGATCTGTAGAGTGTTGGGTCAACATCCTCTCCAGCATCATCTCTAGTCAGCTTTTCTGTAGATCCCATGGGAGTTTTCATGTGCTTTGTGCCTTCAAGGTTAAAACGCTTTATCATTTCTTTGGCATACTTGCTTTGAGAGATAAAGATGTCATCTTGTCCTTTTTTGACTTGGAGTCCAAGGAAGTATGTGAGCTCGCCTACCATGCTCATCTCGAACTTTGTGGACATTGCACCTGAAAAATTATTTAACATGTTACATGATGTAGAACCAACAATCATATCATCAACATATATTTGAGTAATAAGGATGTGTTGATCTTCCCTTTTGATAAACAATGTTTGGTCAGCAGCACCTCTTACAAATCCGTACATGAGAAGGAAGTTTGTGAGATGTTCATACCAAGCACGTGGTGCTTGTTTGAGACCGTACAGTGCTTTCTTCAGTCGAAACACATAGTCAGGCTTGTGAGGGTCCTCAAATCCTTTCGGTTGTTCAACATAGACTTCCTCCTTTCGTTCACCATTGAGAAATGCTGCCTTCACATCCATCTGGTAGAGATTGATGTTGAGATGACATACAACAGCAAGCAACAACCGAATGGACTCAAGTCTTGCTACTGGGGCAAACGTGTCATCGAAATCCACCCCTTCAACTTGAGTATACCCTTGAGCCACCAATCGTGCTTTGTTTCGTACAATTGTTCCCTTATCATCAGATTTATTCTTGAAAATCCACTTTGTGCCGATAACATTTCTGTTGACTGTTCTGGGAACAAAGTACCAAACATCACTACGAACAAACTGATTTAGTTCTTCATGTATGACATTTTTTGGTTCAAACTTGGAGACAAAACATGTTACACCAGAAATTGTGGAGCACACAGAGTACATGCACGCCATTTCTCTATAGTTAATTGACTGTTTACGTCTAGTCTGAACACCATCCTCAACATTTCCTATTACTTGAGATAGTGGATGGTTCTCTCTCACTCGTCCTGAAGGTTCTCTGCGAGGAGTGATCTCTTGAGCCTCATCTTGTTCTTCTTCTAATCCCTGTTGTGTGATATTGTCCTCCACATTACTGTCAGTTGCTGTGTTAGGTGGAACAGTTTGCATCTCAACAGGAGGTATGACAATTCCCCCTTGATATATATCGTCTTCTGCTTCCACCTCTTTGTTCACATCACATGCGTCATCAAAGACAACATTAACAGATTCTTGTATTGTCTTAATGCGGAGATTAAATACCCTATAAGCTACGCTGTTTGTTGAGTACCCAACAAATACACCTTTGTCACTCTTATCATCAAAGTTTGTTAGATACTCACGGTCATTCAGGATAAAACATACACACCCGAAAATACGAAAATGTTTTAGGTTAGGTTTTCTTCCCTTAAGTAGCTCATATGGTGTTTTGAATGAACCTGGTCGAATGTTGACTCGATTGTTTATGTAACATGCGGCCCAAAAGCGTTTCGCCATTTGTTTTGAGCTCAGCATAACCCTTGCCATCTCAATCAAGGTCCTATTCTTGCGTTCGACCACCCCATTATGCTATGGAGTTTTTGGTGCTGCAAACTCCTGGTATACTCCTTTTTTGTCACAGAAGGTTGTAAATTGCGAGTTCTCAAACTCACGACCATGATCAGATCTTATGCGAGATATTCTAGCATCAAACATATTAGCAACACGAACAAACATATTTCTAAACACCTCAAATGTTTCAGATTTTTCACGTAAAAAATAGGTCCATGTGAATCTGGAAAAATCATCTACCACAACTAATACATACCTTTTACCACCAATGCTTTCAACTTCCATGGGTCCTACAAGATCCATATGTAGAAGCTCAAAACATCGGTTGGTCCCAAAGTGTTGTTCATGGTGTTGTAAAGCAGGATGTGAGGCATGTAATTGTTTTCCTCGTTGACAGTCTCCACACACGATCTGGTCTGTCTTCCCAAGTTTGGGTAGACCTCGCACGGCATCCATCTTGATTAACCTGCCAAGATTTCGAAAATTAGTATGACCTAATCTTTTATGCTAGAGTATAGCATCATCAACTTGAGCCTTGTTGCATTTTAGGTTATCAGTCATGTAACAGTTGTCTGATGACCTTTGACCTGTCATGATACACAAGTTTCTGTTGTTGTAAACTTCACATGCATCTTTAGTGAATTTTACAAGCATGTTACCGTCGCACAATTGACTTATGCTAATTAAGTTTGCCATAAGTCTTTGCACATGATAGACATTTGTTAAAGCAGGCAAACTCGGAACATTAAGTGTACCTTTCCCTATGATTTTACCTTTTGAACCTCCACCGAAGGAAACATTTCCTCCATCATAAGTCTCATAATTGAAAAGGAATATTTTGCTACCTGTCATGTGACGTGAACATCCGCTGTCAAAGTACCAAGAACCTGAAATGTTAGTTTTCAATGCTGTGTACACAACATTACATGTTAGATCAGCTTTCTTTACCCATATCATTTTGGGTTGCTGTGGCAGCACAGAGTATGATTTGTCATCTCTTTTCTTTTGATAACAAAAAGGTTTTATGTGGCCTGGTTTGAGACAGTAATGACATAAATATTTCCTTCTGCGTCTCTTACCTTTCCTCTTACCTTTCTTACTTTTTCTTGTTTGGGAGGTGTTTTTCTTTGTCTGTGTTGGTGGGTCTGTGAGCACAACATCTGCTTTGGTATTGGATGTTTCTCCTGTTGATGTGGACCCACAACAAAACACAGTTGGTGCAGCATATCCGAGGCCCCTTTTGCTTGGGTTTGCGCTGTCCATGATCTCTTGAAGCGAATAAGTCCCAGTATTCCACTTGCGGATGGTCAGTTGTGCTTCTTCAAGTTGGGATTTCACCTTGGTGAGCTCTATATCGCGTTGTGTGATCAACACCTCCTGTTTTGCTTGGACTTCCTTGAGTCGTGTTATTTCAACTGTTGAGGTCACCAGATCTTGTGTCTGTTGTTTTCATTTTCCCAACAGCTCATCATACAACCTTTTTAATCCGTGTATTATAGTGAAGGCATTGTCATCACATTCTTCACCATATGTAAGGTCTATGTCATCCTTAACACTTCCTGCATCATCAACAGATGCATTTAAACAAAACAGTGTAGAGTAATAGTTAGAATCATACCTTTCTGAGAAAGTTTCAGCATCAGCGTTTTGTCCTGATTTGTCCTGCGGTGTCGTTGTCACATGCAGCGCTATATATGCTTTCAAACAACTTCTTGTCAACGTCTTCAAAGAACTCGTGCTCATCTTCATTCCAGGACACCCAATAGGACTTACCCCTTTTTCGAAGTGTGTTGGCGCATTGATTTGCAAAGTGCCCGAAACCTCTACATTCATGGCATTGTACGTTGTCAAGTTTAGAGGAACTGAATTTGAACACTTTGTTGTGAGGAGTGTTCCTAACAGGAGGTTTTCTCTGATTGTTATCGTTCTTTGGGGGTTGATAGTACTCCAGACGTGGTACATCTCGCTCCTTGGGTCTTTCTTTGTTCTTGTCTCGCTTGAATCCTCTCACCATACGATTAAACTTCCTGGTGATCATGGCGACATCGTCTCCTTCATGAATCTCTTCCACTTCTTCGGATTCACTGGAGTCCATTATGTCCATTAACTTGCTGCACGAAGGTGACGATTGTGAGCCCGTAGTGAGAGCCATCGTTTTCTTCTTGGTGAAAGTGCCTCTTGCTTCTAAATTCATCTCATAGGTTTTGAAGGAGTTCATGAGGTCTGTGAACTCAAGTGCATTTACACCTTGTGCTGTTTCAATGGCTGTTACCTTCATAGCAAACTTAGGTGGCAACGTGCGAAGTGCTTTGGAGACAAGAACTTTATTGCTGAATGGATCTCCCAAATCTTGACACTCGTTTGAAATGTCAAGAATCCTTTTTGTGTAGCTAGAGATGTCTTCATCTTCCTCCATCTTCATATTCTCGAACTGAGAGGCGAGGATACGTAGACGTGACTGCTTAACGTTGTTGTCCCCCTCACAGTGTCTTTGGAGAATATCCCAAGAATCTTTCGCACACATACAGTTCTTAATCAGTTTGAACATGTTTGTGTCGACTGCTGAGATTATAGCATTCAGTGCTCAATCATCAAATGTGGCAGCCTCAATTTGATCACGTGACCAGGAGCTTTGTGGTATTGGGACCACATCACCTTCTGCGTCAGTCTGTTTTGGTGGTGACCACCCATTCTCCACAGACATCCATGTTCTTCTATCTAGAGACTTAATGTAAGAGCGAGTCCGTGTCTTCCAGTAAGAGTAATTCGAGCCATCCAAGATCGGAGGCCGAAATGCTCCAATGCTATTTGGATCCATTGTCGTGTTAGAGTCGTGATACTGTCAGGACCACACTCAGTGTGTCGAGTGATGGCTCTGATACCACTTGAAAGTGTATCAACCTACTCTAAGCGAATATTTGCGGAAGCTAAAATAGAAGACATGAGATAATTTTTGCGTAGGTTATCAATTAATAACCTACACGGAAGCCTTACGGCAAAAAGGAATAATCAAAACAAGTGTTGAGCTATTACAATGTTGAACACAACAATAACTACAACACTATCACTAAAATACTAAATGTATGTTCTTACGAGCTAAGAAGCATACAGAATTAAAACTACGAATTTAATCTGCAAATGTGTCTATCTAACCGTGTTAACTGAATGAAAGAATCATATTATTTATAGATAGACTACATGGGCTTGGATCCATAAGTGTAGTAACTGTTCGGCCCATGTCTCCACAATTTTCGCAGTTCTGTTGTTGTGCTCCGTAAATCTGCCTGAAATTGTGGAACTACTTTAGTTGGTTGTTGACTCCTGGATTTGTGGAACAGAATTCCACTAAGCATGAAACTCTCAACTGCCTAGTAAGACTTGGTCTTCCCTCTAGTCTCCGTGCATCCTTCATGTCTTCGTGCATCTGCCAAGTCATCTTTACACGTGGCTGTCGAGTTGGACGCTGAGTCAACACCAGTTGTCATGTTGCGTTAGAAGCTGAGTCAACATTCCTGTGAAGAACACAAAAACACACATGTTAGGTCAACATTACAGATAACAATATATCTTAAATACCTAACATAACTCTCGTATATATGTCACATAGTTTAAGAATTTCAAGATGAATAAACGAACACTCGGTTTACACGTGTGCAATTCAGACCGATATTGATTAGACCTAGATCCGACACTAGAATTATCTCTCGACCTCAATCATAGTGTAAGGAATTGAAACGTGATCAATCGGTCCAATTAAACAACCATAATTCAATCAACAAACATGAACAATTCTAAACATCAACAATCAATTAAGAAATCCAAAACCTAGTGGAGAATCAACTACTCAAATCCTTTCACATAATCATAAAATAAGAAATCAACGGGAAGTACTTACTAACGATTACAATCTGGGAATCGAGCAGTCAATCTCCTCCGTTAATCCTTCTTCCCAAAAGTTAAAAGTACAATCTATTGTTTTTTAGAGAGTTCTAATGTCTAAAATTACTAATCTCTTGAGTTGCACGTATGTCCCCTTTGAAATGCCTCTGTTTTTCTCTTTAAACTGCGCTACAACCGCTCCTTTTCAGTGCCCAGCGGCCACTGGCGCTGAGTCTCTGTTGCCCGCGCGCTATGCAGGCCCAGCGATCGCTTGGGCCTGCTCTCTATCGCCTGCCTTCTGCAATCTAGTGAGCGTTGGGGGTCCAGCGTCTGTTGGCCCCCAGGCTCATTTTTTTCATGTGGTTTCTTGCCTCGTGCATTCCTCGTTCCATGCTAGCTCCATCGATAATACTTCATTGGCTCCCTCATCGTCATTTCGGCTCTTATCGAATCCTTTTCATCATCCTACATACACAACACAAGAAAGAAACAAAAACCGGCATAAACGAGAACTAAAAGAAAGACAATAAACAACTAACAACCTAGACATGACTAAATGGTGAAATAACACACAAAAACGAACTAAACAAAAAATATTCTCCTACAAAACTCGGTGGGAAAAAACTTTATAAGGAAAAAAGAGTATAACAAAATTAACCTTCAAGGCATAATATAGACATTCAGGTCTAATTTTCAAAGTTATTTCACAATATTTGCTCCACCCGAAGATAATAATATTCGAAGTCTACACATTCAAATATTATAAATATATTTTGGTAAAAAAAATTAGTACATGACATAAAATATATATGAATTGTATAAGTTACCTCATTAAAAATATTAACTAAGAAATCCTCGTGAGAAAACATAGTAAGAAAAAATAGTACAACCAATTAGTCTTCAAGACATAATATTCAGGATCATTCATTTGGTCTTCATAACCCAATCTTCTGGATTATGTATAAGTTATCGCTCTCTCTCAATAAAAAAATTTTATAAGTATAAAATTTAAATATTCTCAATATATGAATATAAACATGGGGAGAAAATTGAGTAGACACATATGCCGGTGCTCTGCTAGAGTTTATTTATGCAACACATTGTATTATTCCTTATAGGAAAATAGTGAGATATGTTCACTGAAGTTATATCAGTCTAAGATCAAATTATATGAAGATCAAATAAATAATTATCATCCGATTAGCACACCAATGTCAATCTCAATCTTTGTAACAATGTGATTCACATCTTGTGTATCTTGGAGATAACCAATGATATGTTCAATATATCATTAAAATATCTCATTCGATGAGAGAATAATATAATTTTGCTAGCAAATTAACTTTCAACATTGTATCAAGCCTACTAAACTAGTGTTTTTCGCACTTCAAAATAAGAAACTTCTCGCCCAATATTATTTTATTAACTATTTTTGGTCTAATTGAGTTCATTCCCTTAAAGTAATGAGACAATCATCGGTGCAATGTGGATGTTATTTATCAAGAATATGTAATGCTTAGACTTACATAACTTCTTCGAATATATCGACTGGTAAAAATACATTCATTCATGGAGATTCTCGATCCGGGGGTAGATATAATGCTTAGACTTACATAAGTCTTTCGGTTCAAAATCTATGTCTTTAGACATGAACTTAATATTCTCAAACTCGTGGGCGTTACAATAATACAAAAACTCACGCAAACTTAATTATTGGTAAACATGTAAAGACACACTTTATTATTACCATACATCTTCTTCTAGAAAAAATATTTTTGTTAATTTTTCAACTATTATAAAACATATAATAATCTTATTTGAGAAAAATATACAGTGCAAATTTTTTTAATGAGGCCTCGTGGTATAACCTCTCGACTTCAGTGGTTCTGTTATGTGGTCTGGAAAGACACAGGAAGCATGCTTTTCTCCGTACTTGACATTTTTTTAGGATCCATACCTGACATACGCACATTATAACTAACTTTTAGAAGGATATTCTCTGACATCATTCAAGGACCATGACGACGGGTCTTACTCTCATTGGAGAAGATATTGAAGTAGTACTATCTGCAAGGAGGTAGTTGATACTTATTAATTTACTTATTTATCAAGTATACACAAGGCTATATAAATCTCTCATTCAATCTACACATAGACGATAATCATTTATACTCACAAAAGTATTTTGTGTGTTCACGCTTAATTCTCACTCTACTTTGTGCTGACTAGAGCGTTGAAGTCCCTCCACAAAAAATCTCAACCATTTTTTCAGACTTGTTATGTAGGAGCTTTGCTCGAGTGATTACGTGGCGTGGAGTTCTTCCTCATTAGCACATCAAACAAAGATGCATGAGCTCCAATCCTTTGGAGCCTTCATACGTTTTTATTATATTTTGTTGTGAACTGCTTCATAATCGAGCACTTAGAATTGATCCTCTACCCGCGACATGCATAACTCAACGTGCGTGCGACTGATGTGATGACAATGTCATGTAATGTCACATAAACATACAAATTACTATTATTTTCATTTATTTTATTAATTTATATAAAATAATATTAATAAAATATATCATAATCAATAAATTGTAATTAGAAAGTAAAAAGTAATAAACTTTTATCAAAAATTTATTATTTATTTATGTAACATACCACAGTAATCATGAGTACCTTAAATTGTGTCTGCAACAAATAAGTAAGTGAGTATATTCAAAACACATGCACCAAGATTCCATAAAAACATACTTGTAGTAAATTTTAACATGTAGATAATCCATTTATAATTTTAGTTATTAAAATACATATTAATTAATTGTTTTTATCAAAGAGGTCATCGATAATTACTTTTCTTGTTTAGGATAAAAAATAATCGGTTAATTGGAATTGAAAAAGTGGAAAAGTGATTTTTTAGAGAATTGACCTCGGATTTATTGATTCTATCGATTAACTGTGTACCGACCAATTTGGTATCGGTTAATCTAGGGCCGGATCTCAAGAGGATCCAGCATGGGCGACGACCCACAAATTTAGGGTCAATTGATTTTATTGTTATGCTTCCTTTTCTTTATTTTGGCTCCTTCTAATAGTTTGCAACTTTTCAACCTCTGTTTTTTTTCGACTTCTCCTCCTTCCAACAACTTGCAACTTTTGAACTTCCATTTTTCTTATTTTATAGTTATAAATTGTAAAATATGGACTTGTAAAACCTTTTATATTTAATATATTGTTCATTCTTCATTCTTAATTGTTGAAATTTGAGTTCAACATAAAGAAAAATTCATATATTTTTCTCCATACAAGGTGTAATATCAAATTTAGAACTAAGAACATAAAAGGAAGAGATATATGTGAGTACTTGTGAACTTTAACTATTAATTTAAAATGAAATTTGTAATCAAATTTTGTTTGTTCAATTATAAATTATTAGATGTATTTATTTTAGTAATTTTTTATGATTTGCAGCCATCAAAAAATCTTTGATGTTGTTTTTTTCAATTTGTAGAAAATCAGATGTGCTATTTTTTCTTTTAACAAACTTATAAAACTTTGATATTGATATTGTGAGTAGTAAATGTGATGTCTAATAAACATCCATCTAGAGGTCAGAAAAGGAAAAAGAATTGAATATCTTACTAATAAACATACATAATTTTTTTTGTTAAAATGCTATCGAAAATGCAAAACATTCCAATGCGAATATTGTTGATGAGACTACTGAAATTCATAATATTTATGAAAATCTAGATAAATTGAGTGGATTTGAAAATATTCCTAATAATCCCAGTGAAGAATTTGTTGTGCCAATTGATATATCATCTAAGAAATTGAGATCATATTGATAACAGTGCACGAGATATTTTAATTGAAAATGGATCAATAAGATAAATAAATTTAGTATTTCCTAAAGAAAATATATCTAGGCATTTTTTTTATACTCATTACGTAAGAAAGAGAAATGGAGAGATAAATGGTCTAATGTGGTTGGTATATATCAAACATGTTGATAGAGTGCATTGCTTTTGTTGAAAATTATTTAAAAATTATAATTAACACAAGTTCTTTAGTGAATGATGGATATAGAGATTGGAAACATATTAGTGAACGACTTCAAGAGCATGAATATTCTTTAGAACATATTACTAATATAAATTGTTGGAATGAATTGAGAATGCGATTGGCTAAAAATAAAACAATTGACAAAGACTTACAATGTGAAATTTCAAAGAAAAAAGATCGTTGGAGACAAATTTCAACAAGAATAATAGCAATTATAAAATGTCTTTCTAAACATTTTTTGTCTTCTCGTGGTTCTAATGAGAAACTTTATCAAGATAATAATGGAAAATTTGAGGTTAATTGAAATGATTGGTGAATGTGATGTTGTGATGAAAGAGCATATAAGATGCATACAAAATAATGAAATTCATTATCACTATCTGAAAAATAATATTATGAATGATATAATTTATCTCTTATATGATAATGCTAGAACTATCATCCTCAAGAAAATTAAGGAAGAACGATATTTCTATTTCTTATAGAATTTTGTTGAATATACTTGTAATTGTAACCAATGCATCTACAAAGTGGAGTTTCTCAAAGTTGAAATTGTTTGAATAAATATTGAAAATCGACTATATCACAAGAAAGATTGAATAATTTGACAATTTTATTTATTGAAAAACACATTTTATATAATATTGATATAAATTATATTATAAATGATTTTGCATATAAAGAAAACCAAGAAGAAGTCACTTTTTATAATTATTAATAAAATATATTTCTTTTATATATCTATATTGTATCGTTTTTTATATGCATATTATATTATTTTTCGACAATAATAAGTAGACGGTTCTTTTTTTTGTTTCGCCCTAGTTCCAATTTTTATTAGGACGGGTCCTGAGTTAGAATCAGTTAGGATTATGTTTTTTATGTTTTATTTTTGAATATTATTTTTTCATTTCCAATTTTGAAAACTATTTTATAATGTATAAAATATTTTTTAATAAATATAAATATTTATTTTTAATATATAATACTACCTTTGTTCATAAAAATTTGTTTCATTTTGATCCAATGCATGTTTTAACGTAGTGATTTTAGATGGATAAGTGTAGACTAGTTAGTGGAGTGTTGTACTCACTTGTTATTACTCCCTCCGTCTCACCTCAATTGTCTCATTTGCTTTTGGCTCGCATACTAATACTCACTTTATTTCTTTCTCAACAACTTCTCACTACTTTTCACCTACTTTATTACTCTCACAACTTTTATCCAAAAAGGAAATGGGACAATTCAAGTGGGACACTCCAAAATGGAAAGCGAGACAATTGAGTCGAGACGGAGGGAATATTATTTATATAAAGTATGTATGCTATAAATAAAAAATTTAAAATGTAATAAAGAGAGTTCAAAAAGAAAATATGTAACAAATATCTAGAAATATTATAAGATTTGATGTCGGTTAGAAAGCAAATACCTTAGTACCCGAGTATCTTTTAAGAAAAAATCGATATTCAATAACCAATTTTTTATTGGATACGGATTATTCTCGAAAATCCTTTAGCTATTCACACATACCCCTCAGTCCTCACCACATTCGTTGAAACCTGGGCTACAACAGTCAACTCGAAAATCCAGGGAAGACTAAGTTTAATCAAGTCATTCACAAAGTACATATATGCTTCGTGTTACTACGATTGAAAAACACCCACACACTTACCAAGAACTGTTCCCACACATGAATCTTGATCGTCTTACCAGCAAAGATGGTGTTGGGAAAGTGGATTCTTGGTCAATTTTATATCTTTATCGTATTTTTGGTATGTGCTATCGTGTGTGATTCACAAGAACAATCGTTGAACACATACACTATTTCGAGCTTTTCATATGCAAAGACTGTGCTCAGACCTTATGACTGGCGCTACATTAGAGGTAATAATTCATTCTACTCCATTGATGTATTTGTTGCTACAAAGGTAGGATTATGCTAATATATACTTTAAGGTAAAAATTCCATGGCTTTGCGTCTGAACTTGTTTTCTGAGGTCAAGGGGTTTAGAATTATTATTTTCTTTCGGGAATTGGGTTTGGTTCTTATTTTATCATCTTGAGCTTTTTTGAGAATTATGAGCTATTGAGAATTCGAGGGGTGTGTTAGTCTTTGTATTTACCAAGAACTCAGATTTAAAGTTTGAACTGATCACTGTGGTTTTTTATATATTCTAGTTGTTATTTGGGACTTTTTTGACTGATAATTATCAGCATTTGGTTGCAATATGAATCCCTTGATGAAGTCGTTAATAGTATTTTGTTTCAACAAAAGAGAGGTGAGTTGATTTATACATATATCTCTGAATCCGCAAAAACCAGAAGAAAAAATTAAATGAATTTATATAGGGGTCATCTGCATTCGTTTGCAATAATCACCCTTGCAAAATTTGAGAAAACATTAGAGCCCACGAAGTCCCTTTTTTTTGGTTTCCGGTTTCGCCCATGTTTTTTGTTTGTTGGTTTGTGCTGTCTTACTTTCCAGCTGAGTTGAAGATGCAAGGGAGGAAGATGAATTGTGAACTAAGAAGCTTATTATGCTGTTTTGGAGATCAATTCTGTGATCATAGATGATGTGATGACCCAATTTTTTTGTTTCTTGCCTCGTTGCAGTTGAGTTGCCACCATGGTTCTCGTCGATGTCTTTAGTCTTGGAATCAGATGCAGACGTTGTAAGCCTATGTGAATATTACTTGATTACCTGAGTATCTTTGATGCATTTTGGATTTTAATTTTCACAATAATTCTATACCTATTATATCTGATATATAAAAATGGGTTGGTTTTTTAAGGCTCACTATGAATGTTGTGCATAGGATCCACGTATAATAAACAACAGAAGCTCTCTCCCAATGATATGCTTTCGAGAAGGGAGTCTTCCTATACCTGATGTCTATGACACTACAGTAACGGGTTTAGGTGAGAATTCTCGTAATGGTTGAGTCACGAGACAACCTTAGTGAGATCAAAGATTGTGGTGATTTCATGTTCTCTCTATGAATATAAGTCCTTTTTAACTATTTCTAATGGAAAGATGGGTAATTGCAGTGGCGGAGTACATATCCAATTATTCTTTTGCCGTGTCTCAAAATCTTCAGAATATTGAGAAGTGCCATCCCATGCAGAAGAGTATACGGTTGAGAGTGACAAATGAACAGGTTAGTGTAGGGTTTTTGCTAGTAAGAAAACATGTTAGGATTTTGAATCACCTCAACATCGATTTTTTTGTTCTTCTCCTTTTATGTACAGATCACTCCAGGTACATGGTTCTTTGGACTATTTAATGGCATTGGACCTATTCGGACACAGTCAAAAATGGTAAATATTTACTATTTTTACAGTCCATTTCCTATTCAAAACAATGTCTGTATCAAGATTGTATAATTTTAACACCCCATTTGGTACATAAGTCGTGATTTCTCATGTCATGTTATTTACTCTATAGTTATGATGACTTTATATTATAATAACATGACATGAAAAACCATGACTTATGTACCAAATGGGGTATTAATTTATAAGTCAATGATTGAGTTATTATTTGAAGCCTTGCAATTGGAATACTTTTGACTTTAAAGCGTCTATTTATTTTCTAGTTTTTCTGTACATAGTAGGCGGATCTTTTTCTATATACGGAGGGCCGGAGGCCTTTCCACTTGTATAATACACAGTATAATTTCTCAAATATGTCTTTTCTTTTATTCTCTCTTACACTAACGATTGCAGATTAATAGTGGCTCGGAATACTCTTTTAGTGGGAACATTAGTGTGGAAGGCTGCACGGCATCGACTATGGTGGGCCAATTTTGCAACCAAACAGTTAGTGCCCTTTCGTGTAGCAAGAGCTATAATTTAACTGGAACTGATCTCGAAAATGGATTCTCTAAAGACATGAGAAATAATTCCATTACCTGCAGAAACGAGAATGGGATTGTTTGTCATGAAGGAGAACCGAATATTTACTCATTGGACGTAATGGGAATCGCTGAAGAGATATTCATTGCTGTCACAAATTTGACGTTTAATGATACAAAACCTTCAAACACAACGGGAAGCCTTTCTTTGATGTGTTACGCTAGACACGGTGCAGTGCCACTCAAAACAGTTTATGATTTCTCTGTCGACCTGAGTAAGTCCCCTTTGGTTATAAGTTTTCCAAAAGACGGTCGTTGGTATATTACTGTTCAACCCATCGATAACTCTAGTATGAGTGGGGCTATGCAAAGCCTCAAAACGTGCTATTTGTTAATATGGCAAGTTAATCGATGTCCTCTCGAGAAAGCTGGATTGAACTGCACATTTGAAAGGCATATTCTTAAGGTAAATTTTCAATCTTTCATACTTTTGATGGATCAAACAATTTTTAGCTTGTTTGATTGTGTAACCCTTCAAATATTTAATCATATGGATAATGGAATCTTAGTTTAATCTATACCCACAATAAAATGACACCTTAGTGCATTCTAGCTTCTCAAACAATCAGAGTAGCGATTTTGTCTTGACTTTTAATAATCATTCCGATCTTTTTAAACTTATGAGTTATGACTAATGGTTTTCTACTCCAGACACTTCTCAGGAAGAATCCATCCCAGCCTTTCGAGTCCAACTTCATGCCCACTACTCAAGAGGTTTCAACAAATTCGAACGAATTCCCTCTCGAACCATTTCTAAGTAACTTCTCGGCTGGAGGTGATAGTGATGGTATGTGGACCTTTTTCCTCCTCGACATTCCTTATGGTGCAACGGGAGGTAACATCCACATTCATCTGAGTGGTGACGCAAAAATTAAATACGAGATCTATGCAAGATATGGAGGACTACCTTCTCTTTCTAGTTGGGATTACTTTTACGCGAACAGCACGAGCAGCAGCAACAATTCGATGTTCTTCAAGCTGTATGATTCGAGTGAGGTGGCAATTAGCTTTTATATGTTGTATGTTAGAGGAGGAATGTGGAGCTTTGGGTTGAGACAGCTAAATCCTGCTGATCCAACTAACAAAACTGTCATCTCCTTATCACTAGAGAGGTGCCCACAAAAATGCTCCTCTCACGGAACATGCCAAACGATTTTCGATATTAGTGGACTTATGCTATACAGGTTTGCTTACATTTTTCTTCTACATTTTAACGTATGATACTGAAGGAACTCAGGCAGGTCATATTCTTGTCTGGTCCCATGTTTGCAGTTATTGTGCTTGTGATAGGAACCATGGAGGTTTTGACTGCAGTGTCGAACTTGTATCACACCGTGGTAAGTTTTTGGCTTTTAGTGTCATGTATACATAGTCAATTGCTTGTGTAATGAAAGAAGTTTGAAATTATTTGAGGTTACATTATTAAAAGATTAAAAACTAGATTCTTTAAGCTTTCTCCTTTCATTATGGTTGAAACTAGTGTTTTTTCTTTTGTTTAGCTGAAAAATGTTGGAACTATTTTCGTAGGGCACATTAAACAATCGATTTTCCTTATAGCATCGAACGCTGCAGCATTACTTCCAGCCTATTGGGCCCTCCGGAATAAGGTATGAAGGTCTTTGAATGTTGAAGCAGAAACATATAAAATTCCTCACTTCTTAGTATCCTTTATATTTCTTTGTTATTTTTATTCAGGCATATGCTGAATGGGTGCTTTACACGTCAAGTGGCCTCTCTAGCGCATTGTATCATTCATGTGATGTCGGGACATGGTGTATACTGTCGTTTCATGTCTTACAGGTACTGATTATTATTTATTTTCGAGTTTCTTGAGGTTTTTATCTTCTTACAGCTAATTCTTGATTCTGCAAATCAGTTCCTAGACTTCTGGCTTTCTTTCATGGCTGTTGTGAGTACTTTTGTGTACTTAGCCTCGATCAGTGAAGTTTCAAAGAGGACCATCCACACAATTCTTGTAATCGTGACAGCTCTCTTGGCTGAAACGGGACCAACAAGGTACCAGTCTAGCTAGGACATATATGCTTATACTTATTTCTGATGCTACCAGAGTTGATCACCGTGGGTTTTTGCAGGTCCAAGAACATCAGTTACGTATTAGGCCTAGGAACGCTCGGCCTTCTTGTTGGGTGGGTTCTCGAGTTTTGTGCTCGTAAACGGACATTCTCATTTCCGAGAGAGTTCCATCTGAATCTTCTTACCAGGTAGCTAAAACTTATAATTTCCTTTATCAATACACTTTTGTCTTCTCTTCCATTTTGATTGTATTATATGCTCTGGCCCGAAATACCCCTTTGGTCAAATAGACTAAGGGGGTGTTTGGGTGAGCTTATAAGTACATTAAAACAACTTATAAGCTCTTTAAAAGTGTTTGACAAATTAAATTTTCTGAGAGCTTATAAGTTGTAAAATTAAGCTTTTGGGGCTTATAAATTGTTCAAAAAATTAGTTTCACCCAACTTATTTTATTTCTACATAAATTTACAAGTTGCAACAAAATTATGTGAATAACTCTACAATATTTTGTTATTATCAGATTTACCTCAACAAAATCATATATGTAGAGCTTAAATTGTCAAACATTCTATTATCTTATAAGCTCTTATCCAAACACCCTGACAACTTATAAGCTCTTTAAAATAAACTTAGTCAAACACCCTTAGAGCTTTAGATATAAAGAGATTAGTAACAAACTTTACCTCTCAATGAATTCAGATGGGAAATCATCAAAGAATGGTTTCATAGCATAATCAAGACGATCATCAAACGCTTTCGATGGTTATTCATCATAGCTGGATTCGCTGCATTGGCCATGGCTGCAGTCAGCCGGGAAATAGAGAGCAGTAAAAACTACTGGATTTGGCACAGGTATGTTCACTCTCTCCCTCTTCCTCTCTCCCTCTTTCTCATGTTTAGTGCAAACTTGTGTGCAGTTTGTGGCACATATTTATATACTCTTCGTCATTCCTCTTCCTCTGCTCGAAAATAAATATGGCGACGACGTGCGAGGGCGATAGACCCGCAGATGACAGCTACGAGTTAACCCGGCAAAACTCATTCAACAGAGGCGAACAGAGCCTTGAAAGATAAGACACATTGTTTCTTTTTTTTTATTTCTTCTTTATATCGTATAGATAGATAAGATATTTAAATTGGGGGAACATACTATATATCCGACATAACCTAAAATTCGTGAATTTTGGGGAGTGGTTTATTGATAGCATATTTGATTTTATTCTCTCTTCCTAAGTTTTAATGATTTTTTTTTCATTTTTCTTGACTTATCCAAGATAGTTTAGATTTGAGATGGCATCGTATGTCCCGCAGGGGCGGAGCCAGGAATTGTCAATAGGCGGTGCTGAGTTAAACGGGGGTTCGGGGGTTGGGCCCATGTTTTTTTAGCTATGACAGCCTTATACGAAACCTTGACTTCGACTCGAGACGGCAGGGGCTGACAAAGGGAAAGCTTCTGACAATTTGGAAAACTCGTTCTCTGCAACGTAGCGGCGGGGACTGAAGCATAAAAATTCGAATTTTTCAAAAAAATTTAAGAACTAAAAAAAAAATTGGGGGGGGGGGGGGGCTACAGCCCACCCTAGCCCCTATGTAGCTCCGCTACTGATGTCCCGCCTGCTATGTCACAAAATCAAATTTTAGTTTAATTTATTTTTTCATTTCAAATCGATATGCTTTAATTTAATTTTCGAGTCGATTCGCAGTATTCTTAGTCTCAATAGTCAATACAACACTCACAATTTTAATCAAATGGTGATAAAAGTAGAGTATAATAATAATATTAGGGTTCATCTTATTCGAATAAAATATATAATAATTTTTAACATTTAGTGTCATTTTTTATTGATTTTTAAGATTCATAAATTAAAAAAATAGGATGTATAATTTTTAATTATTTTTCAAATAATTGTTAATTATGATTTATTATATCATGATTCGTTTTTATAAAAAATATGAATTAAAAATAAATAATAAATTTGATTATAAGACATGAAATGTGGGACACAACATCCTATCCTTGTTTCTTTTTGGATTAATATACTACAGAAGTCTATCTTCAAACAAAAAATTAAATTTTTGTCACTTATAAAAAACATGTAAAATATAGCTATTTTTTTTATAAAAATATTTTATTATACTTGCACTTAATTAAGTTTGGAAAAGATAAGAAATTCTCTCTACCTACACTCCTCCATTGCTACCACCATAATATATCGCCGTCGTCACTGCTACGTACTATCATGCTCGTATAATTTCATATCTACAATTATAAGTGTAATTATACGAGCAAAACTTATTTTGTTCATGCTTATGTAATGTTATAGCACAAATATTATGGTAAGAGTAATTATTTTCACTTTTTTTTAATGAGCTAATATATTTATTTTTTTTCATTTGAGAATTGACTATTTAAGGAATTGGCCGTTTAATCCATGGTCCATTGGATGGTCGGTGCAAGGCTAGAAATTGAAACACATTGATTCCATTCCTATCCTTCGCTTCAGGGTCTGTCCCTCGGTGTGGTTAGTACTTCATACTGTCGGGCATCGAAACTTACACTTGTTCACTAATTATGACGGTTTACCATACTCATTTTTTTTTATGAATCGAAGCAAAATAAAAGTCACGTATGCAAAATTGCAAATTTACGTGTAAATCCCACCACAATACACAAAGGATTACACAATATACATTTATACAAGCTATAAATATACAGTTTAAAAAATTGGCAATACTTTTCTTTTGCTTCACTCTCTCTCTCTCTCTAATGAATCAACTATACGTGTGTGTATATATATATATAAGCCAAACATAAAAAACCAAACCACCTCCAAATCTACAAGCAGCTTGCTGCTCCTGCTTCGGCAGTGTGTGCACTGATGTGCAAGTGCAATCTCGACTTTACCCTGTGACAGTGGCTTCTTCCTCCAATTCCTTCGTAACACTCCAAAGAGTAATGGAAATCGCACAATTTGTCAAAAAAACTGATTAAGGTACAACATGTTGCTGCCTGCAGTCTGATGTTTCTACTCCAGCATTACATCTGAAGTCGATAATTCCTTGTATTCCTTCCTGATGCTCCAGAGAATCTCCGCGCATTTTCTCATGGACGGCCTGTTCTTCCGGTGGGGAGCCAAACACTGCAATGACAACTCCAAAATCTTTTCTAACACAAAGTTATTTCCAGGAGACCTCACCAGCCTCGGATCCAAAGTCATGATTGCGTCACCGTTTGTAAACTTCCTCATTGCCTACAGTTTACATACTCTTTTCAAAACACAGGAAACAAATTCTTCTCTCTCTCAGCAGAACTATTTATCAGAGATCAATAGATCTTGTCTCAAGTTTAGCAACTGCTAACATAGATGTGGAGGTTATTCCAGAGGAATAGGAAATAATCAAATAAAACACGTAATGTACATTCTCTTCACTCTCTTCTTCTCTGGAAACTATCTATCAGAACTCAAGAATCAAGATGCATATGTAAATCATTTCACAAGGTTAGCAAGTGCTATGAGAGAGAAGAAGACAGAATATGTACCCATTTTGCAGTGATGCGCTCCTTGACTTCTCGTTTTGGCTCTATAGGGCGTCTGCCCGTGATGAGCTCGACCAGCAAAACGCCAAATGAGTAAACATCACTCTTTACTGTGAGTTGGTAAGTTTTGAGGTATTCAGGATCTAAGTAGCCGGCAGTTCCTTTAACTTGAGTAGAAACATGCGTAGCTCCAGACTCACTGTCAGCTGCGAATCGTGCAAAACCAAAGTCGGCCACTTTTGCTCTTAGATTTTCAGTGAGGAGAATGTTAGAAGACTTGATGTCTCTGTGGATGATGGGAGGGTCTGCAACATTCCCCAGAAACAGAAATGAACTTACAATGCAAGAAAATATGCGGAATCGAAATAATCTTCAAATCAAGCACATAGTAAACCTGTGTACATATGCAGATATGTGACTGCATGTGCCACATCAATTGCGATGTCTAGCCTTGAAGAAAAATCAAGAACATTACCATTTATACCTGAAAATCAAGAATTTTGAAGAAGGCGTAGAATTTAAGAATATCGCCAAAATGCAAGAACTTGACGGTGAAAGAACTCACAGTCCAAATGCTCCCTAAGAGTTCCATTTGCAACATACTCAACAACAAGAATCCTCTCATCTCCATGTTCCAAAAAGCCATAGAATCTCACTAGATTCAGATGTTCCACTTGTGTAAGAGTCCTAACCTCATTCTGAAACTCTACTCCTAAGTGTTTATCATACACAATCTGCAACACAAACAAATCTTAAGAAAAAACAGATAACAGCAACATCACAGTGACAAACTTATATTTTTAACAACTTGTGCAAAAAAGTAAGGGCAGCAGCAATGGATTTTCATTACATTCTAACCTTCTTTGCACGTTTAATGGCAACTATAGTTCCATCTTGAAGACGACCCTTGTAGACTGTTCCAAATCCTCCTTGCCCGATTTTAAAGGTGGGTGAGAAGTGTTTTGTGGCCTTAAGGATTTCTTCAATGGTGAACTTTACACTTCCTGGCTCTGTCGAGCCGTTGGAATCCCCGTATATCGATTGATTTGAACTACGCCTCTTCCGGCTACCAGAACTTGATGCTTCAGACAAAACAACAACAAGATCAAACTACAAATACTTTCTCATTTCAACAAGGAAACCGTTCCCTATATGAATAATACCAATGTGATGTTTCTTATCTCACGCAATTTTGTTATCAGTTTAGGCCAGAATAACTTCTCTCGATATTAAATTAACATCTTGAAAAAGAGCAAAATTTATCATGGATTTGCACACAACCACTGCTAGTATAAACGTGCGTCTTCAATAGTGAATAGTATGATACAATAGAGAAGTGTGGATGTCAATATGCCACAAAATAGATCAGAATTCCCAAAATATCAAAGCTCTCCACAACCAAAATCTCAAATCATAAAAAACACAGGGTAAAAAACAGAAAAGCAAGATAAAAAGCAAACAGATCGCAACGTACGCACCATGAGAACCACTGAACGTGCTGCTCGTGTTCTTATCCGGTTCGGGAGGAGAGAAACAAGCGACGAAAGCATCCGCAACAGAGCGAGCAGCGGAAACGACGGGGTTCCTGGTGGCGGAGGGGGTGGATAACCACCGGGAAGTGGTGGAGGCAGAGGAGGAGAAGGTGGAAGTGCTGGCTGAGAGAGATGAATTAGCAAGCGTTCCGACGTCGGAGCTTGGGCGTCGGCCGCCGTATAAAGGACTTCCCATGGCTAGCAATAGTCCTACGGAAGTGGAGTACGTGTTTTCTCAAGATGGTGGGTGGTAGGTGGGGGTAGCTTTGCAATAAATTGCAAGTTTTGAGCGCCGGTGACTTTTGACTTTTAATCATACCGTCCTTTTCCCTCCCTACTTATTATATTTTCAAAACAAAAATCAGTAACGTAAAATGACATAATTTTTCCTCTTTAGAAAAATAGTATTTCATATGTCTCGTTGACACATTAAAAAAATAGTAGTAATAATTATCAATTTAAAAAGTGTAGATCCTACCATCTTATCACTCTTACACTATTTTATAAACTCTCATTAATAACTCTGTCCAAAAATTTTGTGTCATCCTTATTAATATAGATGGAGTAACTTTTAATAGGACGACTTAATAAAGAAATATGGCCGCACTTAGCCGGACGGGAAAGTAACACACATATCAATATATACGATAAGAGTAAATTAAAGTTTCTTTTTCTTTGCCAAATAAGACAATTTTATTGGCACATCCTAATCTATTTGTTTTTGACACACATGTTTTTACATATTATAAAAGCAAGTTAATTTAAAGGGTTGATGTTGTTAGAAACCTTTTTGATGCTGCCAATACCGTTAGCTTGGTTCTGATGATGCTTGCGAAATCATTATTGTGTTGGTTTTGATGATGCTTGCGAAACCATTATTATGTTGGTTTTAATGATGCTTGCGAAATCATTATAATGTTGAGATGTTTGATTCATTCTTTATGTATATTATGTGTTATGTGATGCTTAGGATTTACAATCTAGTGCCTAGATCGTTAGACTTCAACAAAAGACTAAATGTAAAAGGACTAGATCGATGAAAGACATATCATGTTCATAGGCAGTCTTTTGTATTCTTAATAACAGATCAACTAAAATGTAAAGATAAGTTAATAATATAATAACCTAGTCTATTGAGCCTGATCATTATTTAAAGTTATGTACTATAGCATATGATCAACATGTAAGGACAGATCGTGAGTCACGACCTGTGTCATAGAATCATGCTAGTAGTAAAAAGATTAAGTCAGAATGTAAAGACAGAATGTAAGTAACAATCTGTCTATAGGACTTAATCTATAACGTGCTTAGACTTAGCTTTAGGACCATCACAGAACAGAAGCATGAATGAAGAAAATATATGTCCAACACAGAACGTGGTGATGCAGATTAGCTCACTACCCAGAAGACAAGGCCAATTCAGAGAAGACCAGAGGACATAACGTTTGAGTTGATCTATACTATAAAGATATTAAGATCTGTCTATAAGAGATCAACTTAGACTTAGGCTTTGATTCTTAGTTAGTATACATATCACAATGTAAAGGAACAGAACGTGAGTCACGTTCTAGTCGTATCAGAATTTGTACTAGACTTGGAACAATTTAGATGTTGATTTGTAAAGAAGCAGAACATAAGTTATGTTTCGTATCTATTGAACATCAAAAATAGACTAGTACTGGAGGACTTTCAAAACAGAATGAATGAGTCATTCTGTATACGACACAGAACGTTGGAAATGTTTTGTCCAGACAGTCTTATCTATCAAGAAGCTGAATGAGAATATCAATTTGTATCTAACTGATTGATCAACAGAGTTTGAGGAGACAACTCAAAAATTATTAAAGAAAATTCTGCCTTCAAACAGAACCTAACGAGCTGCTCAACACAAATTGGAGAAAGCTACAGATATACCTAAATGAATTAAAGTTGACATGTCTATGCCACATCAGACGACACGTCGGATGACACGTAGGACACACTCCAACAGATAGATTTACAGTCAGAAATGAATGGTCAAAAGGACTATAAATGCTAGTTGTAAAAGCTGCACGACATCAATGGCTATAATTCATTACTGCCTCATAAATACAACATGCCTTCCAAAGACACTTAGTGGAAAAAAAAAGAAGAGAAATAGTGAGAGAGTGTGAAAAGAAAACTCACTGCACGGAATAGTTGATTCACGAGAGTGAATTAAAAGAGTGGAAGGTGAGTGGGTAAGGTAGTCGGTATAGGCAGAGATTCTCAGAAATCAAGCTTCAAGGCTGCAAGATTGTCTCCAGTATTCAATAGTTCAATCAACACCAATTCACTTATAAATACCCTTCGAGTGTTGTAACTTCGTAGAGAATAACAACCATATTTCTGAGAATCTCCTCTCCTAGAACTTACTATAGATTAGCACTTCAACAACCATAGTTCTAGTATCCTTCACAGTTCAAGAACTGTGAAGGAGGTCTAAATACAAACATTTACCCAGATCTCGTTCTCAACGAGTTTAAATTAGCGAGTTGTAAACTCGTCGTCAACGAGTATAAACAAGAAGAGAGTGCTCGTACTCAACGAGGATAAAGAATTGAGGAATCCAAGGTTAAGGGATTCAGCGATCTAATTTGATCGTCCATGGACGTAGGGGTGTTGCCCGAACCACGTTAAACAATGTGTGTTCTTTACTTTCTGCATTGCATTTATTGATTTTATACTCTCACTTTACCAGCGAGTAGAGCTGTCAAAATCACTGGGTCGGGCTTACCTGACTCGGCCCAATGGGCTTTAAGAAAAGTTGAAGTCTGTCCAAGCCCACCCGAAAATTTTCATACCTAAAAATATGAGGCCCAACCCGGCCCTATACGGGCTATCGGGCGGGCGGGCTTTACCCGCCCGATTATTTAATATATATTTTAAGTTTTAATAATTGTAATATAATAAATTATTTATTTAATTTTTATAATAAATTTATATAAAATAATTATTTTTACCACTAAACAAAAAGATCGTAAATAAATTATCTTAATTTTAATGACTTAATGTTATAATTCATAATATTTTAATTTAAAAATAAATATAAAAATATTTATAATGGGCAGACTTTTTAAGCCTAAAACCCTATAAGCCCATGGGATTTTTTGGACGGGCTTTTTAGGCCCGATTTTTTTCAGGGCCTCGATTTTCAAAGCCCAACCCAACCCAAACCCTGGGTATCTTAGGCGGGCGGGCCGGGACAGGCCCATTTTGACAGCTCTACCAGCGAGCAAATCACAATCTGCAATCTGTGCACTTGAATCAACCGCTTAAAGAACACTTGATTTAATAACAAAATGTTTTCTTAATGTAGAGCAGAATAAGTAATCACAACTTCCGCACACACAAGCTGTGTCGGGAACAGACGTGCTGACAAGCTTTAGAAAGCCACTAGTCGTTCTGTCCCGTATTCATATTGCTCACAATCTGTGTCGAGGATCATACTTGGACAGATTCATTATCTCTACATTAGAGATGTGTTATGTCCCTTTACACAACTCTCTGTCCAGCACAGAAATTGTCTCGACCTGCTGCTTTATGTAGAACGCGCGAAATTAATAGTATAGTGTATTCCTCTGATACACCACATCTACTCTAATTGGGATCCCAGCATATATTATTATTTATTTTTTTGCTTTGACATATAAATGAGACAATCACATTTACACAATCCAATTTAAAAAGTGAGACTATTTCATTAGAACGAGTGAATAGTATTTTAATCTTAATTAGTACATATGTATCACCTTTCCCGAAACCTAAAATATTGCAAAAAAACACTTAAAACCGCGTATTTAGACACAACTTTTTATAGTACGGAAATGTAGGAAAATATTACTCCCTCTGTCCCACTAAATTAGACCCATTTGTATTAAAATAATACACTCATCTACTTTTCAAATGGGTCTAATTTAATGGGACGGAGGGAGTATGTTCATATTTTTAGTCCATAATTCCACGCATATACAAAATGGAATTGTATACCATATATACAAGGACTATAACGAACCAACATACAATTTTATTCTTGTGGACGAAAATTCAACTTAGTGTTTAACGATTCGAAGTCTTTCTTATTTATTGACATGTACTACACAAGAATATGTCCTAAAATTCAAACCGACAATTCATACTTTTCCATTCCTACAAATATACTACAAATTATAAATGTAAAAAATATGTGTCTACTGTGTGCAATAGGGCCGGCTGGACCATGAGGCCAAAGAAGCGGCTGCCTCAGTCCCCCGGTAAACGAAGGCCCCAAAAAATCTGGACTATATACATATATACGTATTAGTAATTAATATTTTTAAAATTCTTCTAAATATCATTTTGGCCTAGTGGGATTCTCTGATAGAGAAGTTATATATATACTTTTTTTGCTAATTAGGAGATCGATTCTTCTTAGCCTCTTTTTTTTCTTACATTAGTTTAATTTTTCAAATCTTTTTGGGTGTCATGCTAATGGGTCTTTCTAAAACTCAGAACTCATAAGGGCCCCAACACTCTATACAATATGGAAAAGTTGGTTTGTATTTAAGCTAATAAATTATATTAATAAGTTAAGTTGTTAACCACAATCTTTTATTAAGGGTTAATCATCTAAAGTTTAGGATTAATAATATTGTCTGGCAACTCTGTTTTGTTTCCTCAAAATCTTAATCTTATTTTCTATTAGTCTTTATTAGTATATATGAGATTTGGTGTATTATATTTATAAAGGTATCCCATAGAAAATATGAAAGTTGTTTTTGGTTTTTTATTTGATATAAATATTTTGAGAACTTTTAGATGATAATGATCTAAGATCATCATAATTAGAAATTTTGAGGATCAATTAGATTAATTTGTTTTCAGAGCTCTAAAAATTGTTAAGAGAAATATTAGATATAAAAATGAATACACCACTTGATGTATTAAATTATATAAAAAATTTAGATTAATCACCTAATTCTTTCGTTGCTTATAGAATATTAAATTAACTGTACCTATAACAGTTGCTTCTCTAGAAAGACGTTTTTCAAAATTTAAATTAATAAAATCATATTTTGGATCAAGTAGGTGGCAATAATATTGAATGGATAAGTATTATAATTGAAAATAATTTGTTAGATAATTTTGACTATAAAAATTTATTAAATAGATTTGCAGTTAAAAAGTAAGAAAAATAAAATAATATTAAAAAAAAATTTATATATAGTATTTTTAAATAAATATTTTTTTAATATCCTCCTATTTTCTTTATCCCTGGTGTACATATATGTGTAGAATGACGATGTTTTGTTGCCAGATGCCAATTTGAAAAAGGAAAGATAATATTTCCATTTCTCATTTCGGTGGAAAACATAAAGAAATTATAACTTGCCTTTAAGGGCACTTTTGTGTGGTTACAAACAATTATATATCATTCTTAAGTCATCCATTATTAATAGAGCGATGCTAAATGGCCACGTCATGCTAACTATAATAAATTTTTATTGACTAATTTATCCTTAAATTTATTTTAACTTCAAATGATTGATTTTATGGATTGACATTCTTTTATTTTATCTCATCTAATTATTTAATTACTAATTTAAAAATATTTTTTAAAATATTATACTCCCATAATTTCAATTAAAATTAAAAATTTTCTCCCATAATTACAATATCTATACCATTAAAAATATTTTCTCCTACTATTATTATATAGTATACTTTTAGTTTTTTGTGTATATAAATGGTACAATTAAATATAAATCATTAAAAATAATTTAATTTGTGAGTATCTATCAAATATATATATGAGTGGCTCGCAACAACATACCGAATATTTTTTCGTACCAAAATTTCGGTATAACAAATACTGAAAAATCAAAAATTCGGTATTGAAAAAGTTCAATACTAATAATGTACTGAATTCGATATAACGAAATTCGCCACGATATACCAAAAATACCGCATTTTATATCGAAAAATATGCAGAAAATTTATAAATAAACTTATATTTTATTTATCTTATACTACTAATTACTTATTACCATAACCATATGTGCATAAATTATAAATTAACTTATTTATATATAAATTATATTATATTAATATTACTTGATATACAACAATTATATATGATTCATATAATTAGTTAATAATAAATACACTTAAAAATTAATAAATAATAATTAAAATATATCTACTAAGCTCATTACCAATTAAGATATATCTCAATTTGATTCATATTCGATTTACTAATGATATTTGAAGTTATCTAGTTCGAATCGAATATTCAATTTTATTTTTAATGTATATATATGAAATTGAATATTTATAAATATCAAATTGAATACCATATAATTTTATATGTCTATGAACATTAATCAAATATTTAAAAATATATTTTTTTTCGATTTCAAATTGTAAAATATCGAATCTGAATACGACTATTCGAACACATTTGCCGAATCAAATTAAAATTATTTGATTCGCTCGCAACCAAGTGTTCACGGTTACGGTTTGCAACCGAACTGTAATCGAACTATCGGTTCACATTTTCGATAATTTGAAACCGAACCGTGTAGGGTGGTTTCGATTACAGTTTCAAACCACCGGTTAAAGTTTTGAACCGCCCAAAAAATTAATACTAATATATTTAAATTTTTTGAGAGTTTTAATTATTTTATTACATACTTATGCATATCATCATTTAATTTCTTATGCATATAATCAACATTTTAATGTGATAATACAATAACTATGTAAATATTTATTTTAATTTAATATTAATTTTATATATAATACCAATATAATGATATATTAATAAAAATTTAATAATAAAAAAATAAAAAAAATTAATTTGTTATTATCTCATGAATACATTAATTGAATAACACATTAAACACGAATACATTAATGAAATGAAATAAAATTAAAAGCTAATCTACATAAATATACAATATAAGATTAACACTAATAAAAAGTTAATTATTTTGATTTATAATATTATGGTTTAATTAGGTTCTCATCTAGTTAAATTTTATTTTATTTCAAAATTTTGTAACTGTAACAGAACCGTCCTCTACACGGTTACGGTTCAAACCCAAACCGTCGGGTACGATTATAGTTCCCAAAACTGCCGGTTACAATTCGATTTTAACGATTCTAGTTCCTTTGAGCACCTTTAGTTACGAGTTATATTTATTTTATTGAGGTAGGTTTCTTACTTAGTGCTTGTGCGCTAACTAAGGTTTGAAGACGCTCGACCAACGGGAGAGGAAGGGGAATAGTAACAACAACACGTTGAGTTCAATCTAAGGTGCACCTTGCCTTTTTTCAGGTAGCTTTCTCATTTCTCATTTCTGCTTTGTTATTCCCATCATCCACCTGTTTCAGCCTGTGCTTTATAAATTGCTTCGGCAGCGGTTTCTTCCTCAACAGTAGATCTCCCCATCAGCATCAAACTACAAGCGCTGAGCCCCAACGGTCAAATCAGCTGCAAACCATGTGCTAAGGAGCAAGTTTCAACCCGAATGGATATTGCTCACTAGTAGGTGTCGTCGAATCTATTCCTTCTTGTTCTAATCGTCAGTTCGGAGAAGTGCCGAGGCTTCTGGCTGATCGATCTCCTCGGGTAGCTTCTGCTTGATTGAAGAACTCCTCGGCCCGGTGCAGGACTCAACAATCAAGAAGAAAGCGCGGACAGATCTTAGCCGCAAGGTCAAGGACAGGAAAACAAATAGAAGTTCTAGTTTTAAACTGGGAAGCTTTCGATAGATTCTGAGCTTGAAAAGGCTCGATTTGGGTTTTTCCGCACCATATTTTGATCTGCCTCTTCTTCGATCCGGAATGCCCAGCAAATCCCTGACTCCTCGAATACAATGGGATTTCACACCTGGCAACGGTCCTCAAACCAACCTGAAACGCACTCAGTCGTCCCTTTCTATCTCTGGTCCCGGGAGGTGTTAGGGTTCCAAACTTCACCTTCAAGTGCTCTGACATCAATCAATGGATTGTTTGTGTTTTACGGCTAAACTGGGAGATGCACAGATTCCTCAAGGCATTGTTTTTTCTACGAGCAGTAAGAGTCTAAGAAAGGACAACTGCTATTGAATGCGCTGTTGACCCTGGGGGTTTCTGGGTTAGCAAATGTTATAACACACCATATATATTTTATAAATTTATATTTATATTTTAGCCAAATATAATATATTCTTTATTTGCATGTTATAATATTTAAATAAACACATATATAAAGTTTAACTAAATATAATATACTATTTTTTATATGTTATATTTTTCACAAATACCCATATATTAATTTAAAAATTATGATAGAAAATAAAAATATTAATGAAACATTGATATAATACATTAAAAAATAAATTACACATGTTATATTTGTAATATTTATCTTAAATAATATTGTAATATCTTATACATTAATTATTAATATATTAATTTTATATTATATTTAAATCATAATTTTAGTTAGATACAAAAAAATGAATATAAGATTAATAATATAATTTTTTTATATTGATATATATTGATATAGTTACTTTCGGTATATACTAATATGTCGAACGTACGGTATGTACCGAACTTTCGGTATATATCAATTTTTTGGCACATACTGAATGTTTGGTATACCGCGGTATGACCAAAATTCATACTGATACCATACCAAAAGTTTTTGGTATGATATATACCTTATCAAAAAAATTGATAATAGTTAATTACTATATTTTTTATTTTTTCAGTACAGTAGTATGCTCAGTATGCTGATTTTCGGTATATTTGCCCACCTGTAACTATATATAGACTGATACTCCTACAAAAATTATGTTACTTCCAAAATATTGCTCCATGTAAGAAAATTTTCATATTCGTATAAGAATTTTAAATAAAAAATTTTATGAAGAAAGAAAAAAGAAGTGAACCCATAAAAGTTTGAATTATAAACTATAATATTATATAAAATAAATTATTTAATGAAGATTTAAATTTCTTGAAATACATTGAATACTTATACTTGTTTTTTATGTTTTTATTTTATTTTAAAAGAAATCTTCATATTATTTGTATAAAAGAAATTTAAGTTTGAACTGTTAATATTGAATATTTATAACTATAATTTAAGGTTAATAAGGTAAAATGATAAGTAAAATAATTAATGCAATTAAAAGTACTAATTAATTATGCATATAAAGAAAAATACATCCTTATATGGTTGACCACATGTGAGACCATATAGTTTTGTTGTTATTAATAATTAACAAATAAAAATAATAATATGGCAATTATATATCTTCGTTAATGTATTGCACTATTAATAATTAACAAATTATAATTACAATAATTAATCCTTTTAGTATAATTGATCTTTAGTAGTCTTTGTCCCATTAAATTAATTACACTTTGATCAAAAAATTTCACGATCAAAGTATAACTAATTAAGTGGGACAGAAGAATTATTTCTTACTAGTTATACTTAGAACTGTCAAATTTTACTGAAAAAACGGTATATTGTATATACTGTGTCGAAAAATACCGTGACATACCGAATATAAGGTATATCGAAATTTTTGGTAAGGTATGATATCATACCGAACTTTTCGGTAAGGTAAAGGTATAAGTTTTCCAAATACCGAGGTATACCGTCATATACCGTACCGTAATATATATTGAAAAAATTGGTATATACTATTGTTTTCGTATATATTAATATATATATATATATATATTATATAATTATATCCACATATATATATATATTCAATTTTAATTATAAAAAAATAGTTTATTTATAAATTATGAATTATAGTTAATAATTATTAGTCACAAATTACAAAATATGTGAGTTTATTGTTAATTGAGAAGATCGAAAAAGACATATTTTTTGTTATATAACTAAACAATCAAGATATAGTTTTACTAAATTATTTTCTAAAACTAGCATATCAATCTAAATAATTTATAATTAATTATAATAAAATAAATATAATTATAATTCAAAAGTAAGCTTTAAAATATACGTGTTTTATATGATCTTATCTCTACGTCTACTTATTTTAAATATAATATAACTTGTATTATATAATTAATTAAAATATATTTAATTTGTTATAATAAACCATGTATATATGACCAAATTAGTAAGATTATGATTTATATATTTATATCTAGTAGATATATAATAATATAATAATATAATTAATTAATATTTTAATAATTAATTATCTGACATTAGTGGTTAATCTCAAAATTTATGTTATTATAAAAATAATACTAGTATTTTTTATATGTTGGATGTTAGCTAAGGTATTGTTTATTATGTTTTATGTATGCATATAGGTATATCGAAGTAAAGTAAGGTATACCGAAAATAAAGTAAGGTAAATGTATGTAAAAATGTCATACCAAAAGTAAGGTATACCGAAAAATATGGTAAAGTAACAGTATGAAATTTTTCATACCCAAAATAAAAATAATGTATAAGATATAATAATTTTAGTAAGATATACCGTACCGTAACACCCCTAGTTATACTAATCACTCACAATATTCTGAAGCGAATTTACGGTCCCTATTTCAGAAGATAATAATTGGTTTTCAAAACCTAATTTCGTATTTAATTTTCGTTTGAGATTAAAAGTTTATTAAGTTAGAGTTTATATAAGTATCTAATTTTCCACCGTAAAAGCTGCCATGTTTTAGTAAATTCAAATTTTTTTCTTTCGAAAATGTACCTAATATGACAAAAATAATCAATAAAAAATGTATTACAAGTGTCAAGTGTAGATAGAGCTGTCAAAATGGGCCCGACCCGGCCCGCCGCCCAAAAAACCCGGGGTTTGGGTCGGGTTGGGCTCTAAAAATTAAGACCCGAAAAAATCGGGCCTGAAAAGCCCGCCCAGAAAACCCTACGGGCTTATAAGGTTTCGAGCTAAAAAAGCCCGGGGTTTCGGGCTAAAAAAGCCCGCCCGAAACTTAAGTTGAAATATTTATTTTTATTTTTTAAAACTTAATGTAATTGATTAATACTTGATGAAAATTGTTGAATAAACACACTAACTATTTCATATAATAAATATTGGAATATTTATAAGTTGGAATATTTATTTTTATTTTTTAAAACTTAATGTAATTGATTAATACTTGATGAAAATTGTTGAATAAACACACTAACTATTTCATATAATAAATATTATTAATGTATTTCACACCAAATTTATGAATAATATCATTTTCTTTTTCTTTAAAATGCAAAAAAATGAATTTGTGTAGAGACAATTTTTTTAGAGGAAATGGGCCGGGTAAGCCCGCCCACCCGAAAGCCCATATGAGGTTGGGTTGGGCTTCATATATTTCAGCCCGAAAAGTTATGGGCGGGCCTTACATTTTGAAAAAGCCCGATGGGCCGGCCCGGCCCGGCCCGGCGATTTTGACAGCTCTAAGTGTAGATATCAAATCAAAAGTTGTTACTACAATACTTGTGTCTCACATAACGACTTGAAAGTTGGCGGGATCAACAATTTTCTGCCCAAGTCGACTTATTTTGGAATTATTTCAATACTATTCTCCCACTAAAAATTAAACTTTCCCCTTTGGAAACAAGAAAAAATGTATGTGAAGCAAGACATACCGTTTGTTACACCATAATTAGGTAATGAAAGAGAAATTGAGGTTTCTTGTTTTTTAATTAAAATGTTTTAATTTTTTATTATTAATTTTATATAAATTTAATAACTAATACTCTCTCCCCATTACATAATGTACAATAAATTCAATAAGAATGTTAAAAGTGTTGCATCACATAATGTACAATAGATTTGATACGGACGTTAAAAGTATTATGTTGTTTATTGATCGTATTATCTTGTAGCACAATTATATATAGTAAAGAAACAAATAGAATATTGTATACACAGACTGTAAAGAAAATACATTGGCTAAGATCACTTAACTAACCATATACTCCTAGTCGGCCATGATATGGCCGTAGCAATATCAATTTTGCTCATATGACGAGCAAAAGAGATCACGTGGCCAGCAGAAGAGCTTACGTGGAAGGTAGATATGGATTAAATGTATTGTATGTTATGGTTCACATATGCCAAAATATGTTTTATGCTTGAATATTGTAACAAACTTGTTTTCACTTCCATTTAATGAGAATAAATATTTTTTCATTGATTTTTATATATTTTATGTCGATTATTTATTAAAAACAAGTTCGTTTTCTACATTGTAGATTGTGTGGTGGAGGGTACTCTCTACCATGACTTTGGAGGGTACACCCACCAAAGACTCCCTCCACCACCACCGGACACCACCTGCTCGCTGCCGCCACCATTACTTTCCGGCGAAATTTTCAGCGCACTTCATTCAGCGCTATTCACCCTCCACAGCTCGTACTCTCTACCATGACTTGGAGGGTACAACACCTCGATGACAGCGAGTCAGCGGAGGATAGAGCAATAGGTTGTTGAGAACAACCGCTGGATTGACGAGCTAAATGCTCAATGGTTGAGTTGGGCTCTCTCTGATCCTCCTCCACCACCAGATCAGCAGTGACTTCTCACTGCTGTTTAGTATGTTTTCCTTTCTTTTTATTTTTCGTGTGTTCCGGGTTGTTTCTTTTAGTTTATTTCTTTTTGTTGCTTCTTTGGCTTTGTTTGGTGGTTCTTTTGCAAGTCTAACCCTTTACAACTACTCGAGCTTTCACCACCGCCGCATCATACCGTATTGGGTAGTTTCTCTCCCTCTCTCTCTTGTTTTTATTGTAGCAATGAGGACATTGCTTATTTCTTTCATGAGGGGGGGTAGGTATGACGTTATCTACAGTATGCGGCAT
The DNA here is from genome assembly GCA_026898415.1 of Leonotis leonurus. Classification (NCBI taxonomy): domain Eukaryota; kingdom Viridiplantae; phylum Streptophyta; class Magnoliopsida; order Lamiales; family Lamiaceae; genus Leonotis; species Leonotis leonurus. The sequence goes on along the minus strand of JAPKLX010000090.1, from coordinate 657,833 downwards.
AAATTAGAAGTGTGTAGTTGTTTACTCTTGTTTGTCCACTTGCAATTTGGAGCTTAATAGGATTAGTGATTGATTTTGATGAGAAACATGTTGATTATGCTTGACGACATGAATTGACATTGTGAGTTGATGATTGGGTAATGAGCATTACATTTTGATTATAGTTGTCGTGGGGCACTCGATTTTGTGATGGATTGATGTGATAGCTCGTAACTTGTGAATTTGGTATAAGATTGCTTAATGGCTAGACTTGGTTGTTAATGGTGTTAATTTTGTTAAGTGTGAGATTGAGTTGGGAGGCTTCTGCTCCTCTGGAAACCATGAGCAAGGGAAACCACACGAGAACACTTTAGATAACCTCTAAATGTTCATATCACGTGATTTTTGGCCATATAACCCACTCTTTCGAAATTTGGCTCGAATGACCTTTTTAAATTGATATTGAATCGCTTGAACTGTTTGAATAGGTGATAAGAACTAGGGGTGTCAAACGGTAATCGGTTCTCGGGAAGAACCGGTACCGGACCGGGAACCGAGAACCGGGAATCAGTTTTTTGAGAAATAAGTCGGTTCTCGGTTCTAAGTTTTAAAAAATTTCCGGTACCCGGGTAACCGGTACCGAACCGGGTACCAGTTTTATAAAATTAAATATTAAAAATATATATTTTATATATTTATTTTATGTTTTATATTTTTTATAAAATTATTTTATATATTATAAAATATTTATAAAATTAAATTAAAATATATTTATATTTAATTATTATTTTTTAAATTAATATAATTTAAAAATAATTAAAAAAATATTTTAAAATAATAAAATTATAAAAACCGGTACCTTAACCGGTTCTACCGGTTAACCGGTACCGAACCGGTCGGTAACCGGTTAACCGATTAAATAACCGGTTCCTCAAATTGGGACTTTTCCGGTATAGGACCGGTTGACACCCCTAATAAGAACTCTACCCCGCTTCCTTTAAGAAATCGAAAGAAATCTTGAATTCGAGGAATGGGTATGAGAAACCACACTAGGATACTCGGTTTATACTGAAAATCATACCTAGTGACCAATGTTCTATATATCACTAAAAATTCTATATGGTTTGATTCTTTAAAAATTGGTTTGAATAGTTATTAATCCAAAGTCTAGCCTATGAGTGATTAAAAAGCCAAATTTGCATATGTTATTGAGTTTGATCGGATTGAAATTGCACCTTTGAGGAAACACGTAGTGGTAATTGATGTATAGTCTTATGATCCTTTTTGAGTACTCATGATGAATATGATTGTTGTTGCGTGATTAAACTTGTTTCTTGTTTTGAAATCTCTGTATCATGTTAGGCTTTGACTTGCTTGAGGACAAGCAAGGTATTGTGTGTGGGGAGGTTGTTTTATCTATTTTTGGTCTAGTTTCTCTCGTAATTTAGTCTATAATATCGCTTATTATTGTCGATCGAGTTGATACTTTGGTTTTCTTTATGTTACATTGTAGGTAAAGATCGCCATAAAAGAGTTAACGAGGCTAGAGAAAGAAACGAGACCAAAAGACGAATAAAAGAAGAAAAATCGCACTTGGACCGAGCGTTGGGGTAGAGAGCTCTACCCCCCGTAGCGAGCGCTAGCTCAGAACGGACAGAGATCAGGGGTAGCGACCGCTACCCCCTAATGGTCGCTACCCCTTTGCAGCCAAGTCACAGACAGAGAGGGGGCCTAGCGAGCGCTAGCACCCCCCCCCCCCAGCGCTCGCTAGTCCCCTGTTTCGGCCATTCTTGCAGCGAGCCAAGGTAGCGCTTGCTATCCCTCAGCGGGCGCTACCCAGGCGGAAGTTTCTACCCTATTTAAACCTCCACGCGCGATTTCAGAAGGACACTGTCCTTCGCGATTTTTTTCTAGGGTTTAGACCACGAGAGAAAACACCATAGTTAGATTTTTCATTCCGTTATTTGTCTTTTCAATTTCGTTGTGGATTCGTTCGTGATTCAAACCCGGTATTCTTTAATGCATTATTTCCCTTTTCAATTCGTGAGTTCTTTTACTGCATTCTTTATTGCTTTATGATCTCTTTTCTTCTTGTTCTTTTCTTGATTAATTCACAATTCGTTAATCCAAACCTTTTGATCATGTTAATTAATCAATTCAAGGCATGTTTAAATTCAGTTTCTTTAATTCTCCATTCTTAGATTTAGGATTTAATTGCTTTATTAATTTTCGCCTAGGTAATTCCTATTTTAAATTCTTTAATTTAATTCGCCTAGATAGATTAATTAGATTAGTTAAAAATCAAAACCCCTTCTTTTTTAATTGCTTTATGTTCTGCAACATAGATAACGCCGGCTTAGCCTTCCTTGAGAATACGACTTAGGTTCAATTTATTAATCTATAACGAACTCGTTCTCTTGCGAGCAATTTAATAAAATAAGTTGGAAGTATATCTGCTGGAAATATTCCTCGTACCCGTTACTGAGTCCCTTTATCGGACAGTGGGTCTGGTCTAAATAACGCCACGTACTGAAGGTTTAATTATCACGTAACAGACAGATTATCATGAAAGACTACGATATCATTCTGATGTCTTGGGATGACCTTAGCCAAAATAATGATACTGGTGCATTTAGGCTGGTGAGCATGTAATTGCATAGCTGGACTATGTTGTTTCACAGTAATATAAGTTCTTATGTGCTGATAGTGAAGAATGAGGTCTCGCAGATTCCTTGTTTCGTAATCTATATCAGTAACATTAAATATATGTGGCTAGTTATGCATTGCTTTATTGTATTTGTTCTTGTATATTTTTCGTAACCCTATACAATAATACGTTGGGTAGTGGTAATTAGTTTAACGAAAAGTACTGAAATATTATTGCGTAAAATCACATCTCAGAGAGTCCGAGTTGATTATATCCATGTGAGATGTTCATAAAGGTTTAATATATGTTAGCCCATTTTCGGTCTCGTTCCTCTCGTATTTTCGATCTTTAGTGTCTTACTTTTAATCGCTTCTCGTCTTTGTTGTTCCATTTTATCCTCTTGTTGTCATAATTCATATTGTAGGTCAAGAGGCGAGACAAAACGGATGTTCTTAAGCATCGAGAAGAGAAACGAGGCCAAAATGCACAAAATTGGAGAGCTAAGCAGCGCGCCAGGGTAACGGTCGCTAGCCCTCCAAAGAAGAAATTGGACAGAACACGTAGCTAGCGACCGCTGGGACCTAGCGGCTGCTGGTTCGCTCAACTGAGCCCCCTCCAGAGTGCTGGCTAGCCCTAGTGAATTCCGAACCAGGTAGAGCGCGGGGGTAGTGACTGCTACCCCCTAGTGATCTCTAGCTAGACGGGCCTTTTTACTATTTAAAGAGTCATTGCATGATTTCTCGGTTAACAAGTTGGGTTTAGGGTTTGAAGCAAGTAGTGCAAGATAGAAAACACTCTAGATAGCTTATTTGATTCTTGTTGACGCTTTGTAATTTTTATTGTGGATTTTGACTTCGATTCTACCCGGAGACTATTTCTATTTATTTCATTGTTCGTTATTTTTTTATCGTGAGTTCTTATTGCTTTTCTATTCCTTTATTGTTTCTCCTCTCAAATTGCTTTAGTAGTTGATTATGGTTGATTATTGATCTGATAAATTATTTATTCATGTTAATCAAACAATATGAACATGCTAGGGTTTAATTGCATTTAGTTCAAGTTCTTAGACTTTAGGGATTAATTAGTTTCTTAATTTTTGCCTAGTTAAACAGTCTTTCAATTCCGTTAATTTCTAAAGCCTAAGTAATTAATAAATTTAGATAATGACAGACCCAAACTACAATTAGAGTATTTAGGATTTTAATTGCCTTTTGTGAGCAACGTAGATTAAGCCCTATTTGGCCTTCCTTGAGAATATGACTTAGGTTAACTTATCAATCTAGGATGACCTTGTTCTATTGCGAACAACTTGGAACAAATTTTAACGCCAATGCCGGGAAGGGCTTTAGGATCTTATTTGAGCTTTATTTTTTCTGTATTTCTTTAATTTTCTTGTCATTTATCCTTTTTCTCCCACAAGTGCGTCTGATCTTTAGTTGGTTTTGCGTATGCTAGGTCGCGGAAGCTTGAGACAAGAATTGGTTCATTTTGTCGACAACATCAACATACGAGGCGGTGTGTTTGAGGAGAGATATTGGGACGTCTACAACTTAGCTGCTCTATTTGAAGAGACTTATTATCATGGCCGAAGAAGACGAAGCACCTAAGAAGCTGGGAGATTTTGCCAGACCATCTTATGGAGTTACGACATCTGCTATTGTATTTCCACTACGGGAAGAAACTATGAGTTGAAGCACAACCACATAAATCTTCTACCCTCATTCTACATGATACCAAATGAAGATGCACTCTTATTCATTAGGGAGTTTTGCACAACTGTTCAGTCCATCCCCCTTCCGACTCTCAGTGAATATGAACTGTTGAGGAAGTATTCTCCATACTCATTGAAGGACAGAGCGAAGTCGTGGTACCTTTCCCTCCCGGCCGGATCTCTCCCTACATGGAAGGCCGTGAGTAAGAAATTTCTACTTAAGTACTACCCGAATCACAAGACACAACATATCCACCTTCAGATTATGCAGTTTGCTCAGGAAACCGACGAGCCTTTCCATGAGGCTTTGGATGGATTTTAGGAATCATATTAGTAGTGCCCTCACCATCAGATTGTACCTGAACTCTGGCAAATTTTCTACAATGGCTGCAACATACCTATCAGTTCATGGTGGATATAGTAGCTGGAGGAAAAATATCTGATAAGACAACATAAGAAGCAGTAAAGATCTTTGAAACTCTAACCACCGATTCACAGCGGAAAACTTCTCATTCTTAGAGGGTGGAGATGAAGGAAATCGGGGTGATCTTAGATCTGAAAAGACAAATGACTGATATGATGAGAACAGTTGCACCAGGATATTGGATTTTACCCATGCATGAACATATATGTGCCCGTGAAAGGTCCCCCACTATGGCTAAGCATGAGCCCGTGCATGAACCGTGCACTATCTATGGTGATCCTACCCATGATGAAAATAGTTGCACCAGAATGGTAGATTTTACTTCTGAAGGAGCGGCCGAAGTCTACGCTGCCCAGGGATATCCGCCACGACAGTCATTCGATCAAAATCTAGTCCAAAAGAATTCAGGATGGAAAACTCAGAACAACTCCACATGGAAGGGACAAAATCAAGGGCAAGGATCATGATCAAATTTTCCTATTCGACGAGCACCACCGCAGTACTACCCACTTCAACATGGGTATTATCCACCTTCACAGCTGTATTACCCACCTCAGCATAAGTATTATCCATCTCCACCACATTTTCAGCAGCCTCCACCGCAGTTCCAGCAACTTCCACCACAGTTCAGCAACCATTCTCACCTGCATCACGTGCAACTGCTCCACCTAAATTTTCATTGGAAGATAGTATGGCTGCTTTCATGCAAGAAAGCAAGTTGTCAAGGGATGCCTAAGAGGCCACGATAAAGTGCCTCGAGAGTCTAGTGGGGTAAATTTCTGGTGCTGTGAATCAAATGCAACAGCAGAAACATACAAGGAAGATACCAGGACAAAGATATTCACCCCACCAGCTGCAAGCCATTACTGTTCTACGTAGTGGGAAGTAGATGGATAATAAAGTGAAGTTCCCAATTATTATGGAGGATAAATGTTTTATCCATTTTTGGTCTCGTTTCTCTCGCATTTTAGATTCATAATGTTGATTATTGTTGTTCGGATTGATGCTTTGGTCTTCTATATGATGCATTGTAGGTTATGATTGACAAAAATGGAGTAGCAAGACTCGAAAAGAGAAACGAGACGAAAAGGCGTGAAAAAGAAGGAGTGAAGATATTCCATAGGGGTAGTGATCACTAGGTCTCTTAAAAAGAACAAGGGGGTAGCAGTCACTACCTCCTAGCGCTCACTACCCCCATGGAATTTTCCCACAACAGAGCGTGGGGGTAGCGAGCGCTACCCCCTAGCGCTCACTACCCCCTAGAAATCCAAGACGGACAGAACTAGGGGCTAGCGGTCGCTACCCCCTAGCGACCGCTGGCCCCTGGAAAATCTCCAAGACAGAACGTTGGGGTAGCGCTCGCTACCCCCTAGCGAGCGCTACCCCTTGGCGCTGGAAGAAAGATCAGAGAGTCAAGCTAGCGAGCGCTACCCCCTAGCGATCGCTAGCCCGACGGATTTTCTTCTCCTATTTAAACCTCCACGCGTGATTTTTCAAGGGGATACTCTTCTACACTTCACGTTTTTATACTTCTAGTTTAGGGTTTAGACCACGGGAGAAAACACTGTTAGTCTAGATTTTTATTTCTTGTTCGTTCTTCAAATTCGTTGTGGATTCGTTCGTGATTCAAACCCGGAGTACTTTAATGCATTATCTTTCCTTTCAATTCGTGAGTTCTTTTACTGCTTTCTTTATTGCTTTATGATTTATTTTCTTTCTGCTCTGTTATTGATTAATTTCCAATCCAGTAATATATATATATTTCAATCATGTTAATTAATCAATTCAAGGAATATTTAAATTCAATTTCTTTAATTCTTCGTTCTTAGATTTAGGATTTAATTGCTTTATTAATTTTCGCCTAGGTAATTCGTATTTTAAATTCTTTAATTTAATTCGCCTAGATAGATTAATTAGATTAAAAATCCAAAACCCTTCATTTTAATTGCTTTCTGTTCTGCAACATAGATAAAGCGCTGCTTAGCCTTCCTTGAGAATACGACTTAGGTCAACTTATTAATATACAACGAACTCGTACTCTTGCGAGCAATTTAATAATTCAAATTGGAAGTATATCGGCTGGAAATATTCCTCGTGCCCGATACTGAGTCCCTTTATCGGACAGTGGGTCTGGTCTAAACAATGCCACGTACTGACAGTTTAAAATAAGTAGGAAACAATAAAGTAGTGGAGAAGAAGGATATGAAGTAGGAACAACCTGCGGTTCAATTGCACAAGATGGCAAATTCCTATAAGCCACCGGTTCCCTTTCCAAGCAGGCTGAAGAATGAGAAGCTGGAACGATAATTCATGAATTTCTACAAGATGTTTTTTCAAGTGCACGTGAATTTTCCATTGTTGGATGTCATCCGTAGTGTACTGACTTACCTCAAGTTCTTCAAGGAACTTGCCTCAAAGAAGAGAAGATTCGTCAATGATGAGTCTGTCATGGTATTTGAGGTAGCAAGCTCCATCATGCAGCAACCTCTTCCACAAAAGCTGTGAGACCCAGGTAGTTTTGTTATCTCTACTGCTTTGCGAAACGGTAAGACTATTACATGTATGCTTGATTTAGGTGCTGATATTAATCTCATGTCTCACTCAATTTTTAAAGAATTATAGTTAAGAGAATTGAAACCCACTCGCATGAGCCTTCAATTAACAAACCGCTCTGTTCGGTATCTTAGGTGAATTATTGAGAACATCCTTATGAGCATGGGTGAGTTGATTGTACCTATGGATTTTGTTGTGTGCTAGAGATAGGTGATGTGCATTAAAATGGCCGAGATCATACATTGTTGTTAGGGAGACCTTTAATGGATACTACTAACACCCTAATTGATGTTAAAATGAAAATATTTAGATGTCAGTATTAGGAGAAGCAGTGTCATTTTCTGTGCATAAGAACAAGGCGATTCCATCTACAAATTCTATTGAAGATTATGCGTTTATTGATTGTATTGATGCCTTGGCCGAGATATCTTTTTTGCGGGATTACAGTTTGGAGGAGGTATTTGAATGATCGACAGACTTGGAGGAGAGGCTCAGATTGGAAGCTAAATTCGCTAAGCCACCTCCGATGAAATGGGAGGATCCACCTGCACCTAAAAAGTTAGAGCTGAAGGATCTTCCCACAAATCTAAAGTATGTGTTTCTTGAGGAGAACGAACAAAAGCCTATGATCATATCGGTCCATCCCACTGAGGCCCAACATTCTCAATAGGTAATTGTGTTGAAAAAGTACAAGTTAGCCTTTGGATGAAGTTTGACGGACATTCGAGGCATTAGCCCGACCATGTGTAATGCACAAGATACAACTTGAAGAAGATGCACAACCCAAGAGGAAAGGACAACGAAGGCTAAACCCAGTACTTATGGAAGTAGTGAAGAAAGAAATCTTAAAGCTATTAAATGAAGAGATTATCTATCTGATTGCTAATAGTGAGTGGGTTAGCCCAATTCATGTCGTACCCAAGAAGGGAGGCATCACAATGACCCTCAATGAGAAGAAGAAGTTGGTTCTGATAGAACTCGTATGAGGGGGTCGTAATTACGCAGGATCCACAGGTTTACTATGTTATGTTGGTCCCAAAAGAGCAAGGTTTGGTGTATGGGGGAGGGGGGGGGGGGGGGGGGGGAATACACCAAATATAAACTTTTCAGTT
>JAPKLX010000090.1:594779-649307 GCA_026898415.1 Leonotis leonurus | reverse complement strand
ATAGTCAGAATCTGAATAACCCGTTAGTTCAAAATTATCATCACACGAATACCATATTCTCAGGTTTGTTGTTCCTTTAAGATATCATAATATCTTCTTAGCCGCTTCCATGAGATTCTTTGGGATTAGCCTGATATCTTGCGTATACACCTACTGCAAAAGTAATGTCAGGTCTACTATCAGTTAAATAAAGTAAAGAACCGATAATTGGCCTATATTGCATAATATTGGCAGGTTTGCCTTCTTGATTTGGGTCTATTCTTCCTCTAGTCTGCATTGATATCTTGACAAGTTGGCTATCTTTGACTCCAAATTTTAAGATCAATTCCTGCAATCCTATTACAAAACTGACTTTCAACTTATGTGATCAAACCTTAAACAATCTCCACTTTGATTACTGAATTGAATCAAGGTTCCTCCAAAACAATATTGTTGGTCCCGAAAGAGCAAGGGAATACACCAAATATAAACTTTTCAGTTTACTTGACTATTTAACTAGAGAGGTTAAACTTTCTCGAAAGGAGATTGCTAAGTTTCATAGACCAGATCGCTGACCAGGTTCACTACCAGATCGCTTAGTGATCTGTGCAATTAGATTCTCTCTTGTGAGTTACGCTAAGCAAATAGCAAGAGTGATCTTGTTATCTATATCTAACAGAGTGTAGTGTGCGGAATATGGTGGATTTAGTGTGTTGCTCTTATTAGAAAACCTTGATAAACAGTTAGCAAAATATATTAAGAGATTGATTAAATAATGCACGTTTGTATGCAAGTGTTGGGTTAGTGAATAAACAACTGAAAATAAAATGCGTAAAGTAGAGAACACCGTTGTTTTTACATGGTTTGGGAAACCTCCTACATCCACGGTCCAATCAAAACTAGATTGGATATCCACTACTTAGGATACTCTCTTCTTTATACTCGCTGAGAACGAGCCACAGGTTCCAGTCAAAACTAGAAAGAAACTTGTGCACGAATATGGGTCGTGTCCCTTACAACTTGTAGATAAATCTGCTACAAGATACCTTCACGTTAATCCCCTAGAAAACTACTAGCTAGCGAAGATATCTTCCTTCTTCTTTTCGATAAGACAAACTTGAATCGAGTTTGGTGTGATTTCAATCACAAACGACTTGAACACGATCTGGATTGTGAAATCTTCTCGTAGAATGCTTGAATGGTAGAGTATATTTCTTGGCAGAGTTTCAGCTTGCTTGTAAGATCGTTGGTGTGTCTATTACTCCTCCAGATTTTGTTCCAAGCTTTTATAGGTGCACAATTTGAAATTCTGATCGTTGTAATTTATTGGCGTGACATAAATGTTGATTGCCAATAAATGTTGTGAATCCTTGATTTGATCCTCTTGCCTTGTAGGAAAGGTTTGACTGAATCTCTCTTGATATGGAAAGTAGATGGTTAATTGATCTCTTTTCTTTCTTTGAGCTTCTAATGATTCACCTTCCTTCTTGATCTCTGATTTGATTTTCTTTCCACTTACGTGAGATCTGATGATGTGACATAAAGATATGATTCTTTCTTAGTACATTTGGATGACGTTTTGCATACCAGATGACTTAGATAAAATATCAGATGACTTGGTCAAATACCAGATGACATACTGTATATCTCATTTTTCAACCAAGTCTCCATCTTAGTGATCTGCATTGGACATGTTCACTCTTCCAAGCTGATCTGGTCAACCAGATCAGGTTCACTTTCCAGCGAGGTGGTCTGGTCCAAAGTTGCTCCAAAAAGTTAATGCAATCAACTGGGTGCAATCTGCTTTTGACTAGATCGAGTAACCTTCATCAGGTGATTTGCTTGCCTCAGGTGAGCTGGTCTACTTCGATGATCCAAAAGACTATCTAACCCAATGACTTGCTATAGGACATAATACTTAAAGTATTTTAATCCTTTACATTTAGTTATTAGCTAACCTGGTCTAAATAAGCAGGCTTTCTCTCTATCAGATTCACTTAACATCATAGTGATCTATTACATGTTGAGCAGGCTAAGTCTAGCAAACCGAACATGAAATAAATATAAGTGTGTTTTGAAAGAACACCATCAAAACTAAATTTTGTGAGGGGTTCCCAACATGTTACATAAATAATTAATTATATAATAATTAATACCACATAGGAGAATATAAAACCGGAATTAAATTATACATCCTCCCTAGCTAGTCCTTCGCTTGTGGAGTGACGAATTGAATTGTCAGCAATGAACCGCAATCCACTCTAATTGAATCTCTTTGATCGCCTCTTGATCTCCTTTGATCTTACATTGGAAACTTCTAACCAATTATCGATCTATGATTTGAATATTGTGTGGGAAATAAAGTATCAAATCTTTAAGAGAAAACTCTAATTTTCGAAAATAATAGAGTATTTATCTCTCGAGATGGCCGAATATTCTAAGTATGGAGGAGAGGATTTTTGGCCATCACACTTCCCTCTTTATAGATATATTGGTATAGGTTAGAGTTTCTAAGGTGAATGGATAAGAACCCCTAATAATAGAACTAATCCGACTTTTATCTCTCTACAAATCCATCTATTATTCAAATTTGAATAATTCAAAAATTAATTTGACGAAGTCAAATCCATAATTAATTTCCAAGTCATTTTGAGTCAATTATATTTAATTAATTGCTTGGTCAAACTTAGACATAAATTAATTATTATATTAAGTTAATTTAACTCATAAATGAATTACTCTATGGAAATGTAATAAAGTGTAATTCTATTATAAATATTTATCGACTCCACTATAGGAAAAATATTGAACTCATCTTTATTCATCCATAATTACGGATGTAACCATTTTGTCATTAATTATTTCTTGCGTTTAAGATTTACTAAATGCATTAATTAATTGAGTTCGCTGACAACTCATAATGAATTAATATATTTATTCGTGAGTGATTCGGTTCAAACTTTAATTATTACATATGGAATAAATTCCAACCAGCCAGGTTACTTATGCAATAAACCTTTCTGAACTCCTCACGTGGATTTAATCAACTCGTGTCACCGAGACACGATTCTATGCGATTGACAATCGAGTGCTTCTAGCTAAACCAATCACTACTGCTCAAGACATCGCTATCTGGGGTTACGAAAAACTCGTAAGCGAAGATGAATCAAAACAATATTTAATCAGCCGCATATAATAATGTCATCGTCACAGATCAAGAAATAACTAATTTCCAAGACCTCGTTCTAAGCAACAGTAAGTAGAACTTATCTCACTGTGAAACCTCTCAATATGTATACGCAAAGCATGTGTATCAACTTATACATATCGATATCATTCTGCGGGCTAAGGTTAGCTCTCGCATCAAATGATACCGCAACCTTTACCACTAGAATGTCCAAGTCTGTCCGGACTGTGAGCTTTATACTACAAAGGACCCTACTATGTTACCTTCTATGATCATCGATCAACTACATAGTCTACAATCATAGTAAACAGACTTGTTTGCAATTCAATACATGAAATAATAAATAATAAACCAATGATAGAAAATATTTATTCTCATTTAATGGAACTGAAAACAAGTTCGATACATCATCTAAGCATAAAGCATGCTTTGTGGTATACAAACCCTAACAATCTCCCACTTATACTCAAACATGCTTTAGATTGTACAATCCGTGTCTCATGACATTTATAAATCTCCCACTTATACCTAAAGCAGGTCTATAACATGTCGTACTCCTAGTCCTTCTAAATGCCTCTCAAACGTCTTCCCGTTCAAGTTTTTCGTGAAGGGATCTGGTAGGTTGTCCTCCGACGCAATCTCCGTCAACACTATGTCGCCTCTTCTTACTATATCACAGATGATGTGATATTTCCTCTCAATGTGTTTACTTGCCTAGTGGGCCCATGGTTCCTTTGACTTTGTCATTGCACCAGAGTTATCACAATAAATCGTGATACTCGCAGGCATACTCGGAATCACATCTAGGTCTATCAAGAAGCTCCTCAGCCAAACTGCTTCCTTTGCGGCCTCAGATACCGCTACATATTCAGCTTCCATGGTGGAGTCTACGACGTATTTCTGCTTCACACTCCTGCATGTCATGGATCTGCCTCCAAAAGTATACACCTATCCGGAGGTAGATTTCATTGAGTCCCAATCCGTCTGAAAGTCGGAGTCAGTGTAACCCAAAAAACATAATGAATCTGCCTGGTAAACCTAACAATACTCCTTAGTCCGTTTAAGGTACTTCAGTATGTTCTTTACGACTGTCCAATGGTCCTTGCCAGGGTTGGACTGATATCGTGCTACCATGCATACAACAAAGCAGATATCGATCTAGTACACATCATAGCATACATGAGACTACCTACTGCTGAAGCATAAGTTACTTATCTCATTTCCTCTATCTCATCAGGTGTATTAGGACACATATCCTGAGAAAGAATGATTCCATGTCTGAAAGGTAGGAAACATGTATTGGAATCCTGCATATGAAAGTGTCTAATTATAATCTCGATATAGATCTCTTGAGATTAGCACAACATTCTTTTTCTTCGGTCACGAATGACCTTGATTCCTAGATTGTGTCATGTTTCTCCCATATCCTTCTTATCGAATTGGATGGATATGTATGCTCTAACGTGCAGCAACATCTTCTTGACACTTCCGATCAAGAGAATGTCTTCTACGTATATCACCAAGAAAATAATTGCCTTACCCTCACACTTCTTGTACACACATCTTTCGTCAGGGCACTGATCAAATTCATAGAACTTGATAACCTGTTCGAAACAATGGTTTCATGACCGTGAGACTTCCTTAAGTCCATAGATGGACTTCTTAAATATCCTCAACATATGTTCCTTTCCTTAACTGCATAGCCCTCGGGTTGTTGCATATAGATATTTTCTTCAAGACTTTCATTTAGGAAATCTGTCTTGACATTCATTTTTCATACTTCCTAATCCATACGTGCGACAATTGAAAAGAGTATACGAATAGACTTGAGCATAGCTATTGGTGAGAAGGTCTATCGTAATCAATACCTTCTATTTGAGTATAACCCTTTGCCACTAGTCTAGCCTTGAAGACTACGATATTTTTGTCGGGTCCTCATTTTTGCTTAAAGACCCATTTACTTCCTATGGCTTTGCAGCCTTCGGGTAGATCAACTAGCCCATATACTTCCTTGTCTACCATGGACTACAGCTCGGACTTCATCACCTCTTTTGAGAGGTGACAGTCCTGTCGTGGACTGCCTCTTTGTAATTCCATGGGTCCGATTCATCCAGGCCTGAGACTGAGTTAGATGCCTCTCCCACTCCAATGAATCGGTCGGGTTAGCAAACAACCCTCCCACTACGACGAGGCTCTACTATAGGTGGTACAAGTGTTTGGGATGGTGCTAGTGGTCGTTGTGTTTCTTGTGAATTTTGAAAAGCTATAGTTCTCATTTCCTCGAGAACTATCTCGCTTTTGGACTTGTGATTGTTCAAATAGTCTTCTTCTAGAAATTGAGCGTGGGTGCTAATCACGACCTTTCGATCTCTGAGACTATAAGACTCTCACCCTTTCGTCTCTCGAGGATAGCCTACGAACAGACACTAGTCAGTACGAGGTGCCAACTTGTCGACGTTCTTTTCTAGCATGTGTGTTGGACAACCCCACACCTTGATATCTCTTAGGTTTGGCTGGAGCCCGGTCCACAACTCTATTGATGTCTTAGGGACCGACTTGGATGGTACCAATTTCACTGTATAAACTGTCGTTTCTAGGGTATATCCTAAAAACGAAATGGGTAACTCTTTATAACTCATCATAGATCTTATCATCTACATAAATGTAATATTCCCTCTTTCATCTACATTATTTTGCTGGGTTGTACCCAGCTCAGTTAACTGGGATTGAATCATTGCTTCCGAAAAATGGTTCAAAACTCAACACTGAGGTATTTGCCTCCGCGATCAGAACGCAGACACTTGATAGTTTTTCCATGACGATTCTCCACAAGTGCCCTGAATTCCTTAAATTCTTAAAAGAATATGACTTGAGGTGCATCAAGAAGACATATCCATATTTGGAGTAATCATCAATGAAAGTGATGAAATATTGCATGCCACCTCTAGCCTGAGTCGACATTGGACCACAAACATCAGATTGAATGATATCCAACACATCTTGGTCTCTATTTCTTTTGACCTTGAAAGGTCTCTTGGTCATTTTACCTTCCAAGCAGGATTCACAAGTCGAGTATGAGTCAACTTAGAGTTTATCCAAAGACCCGTGTTCCACTAACTTTTAAATCCTTCTAAGGTTAATATTTCCAAGTATGAATTGCCATAGATACGTATCATTTGACGAAAGACAAGGAGCTTTTCTCTTCTTGGAGTTAGTGTATAAGTCAAAAGTTGAAATAAAATGTTGCTTGGGTTTTGCAGAGATAGTATACAAATTGTTAACCAAAGTACCCGAACAGATAAACAAGTTTCTTTTCTTGATAATAACGAAGTCATCAAAAGAAACAAAATATCCATCCAAAACAAGTTTAGAAACTGAAAGAAGATTCTTTCTAAAACTAGGTACTAGTAAAACTAAAACTGAAGAAGCAAACTGCAACTCCACATCTCCCACTGCAACGGCCGCCACTCTCGTAGCGTCGCCCAACAAGACGAAAATCTCTCCATCTCTAAGCGGTCTGGATCACAGGAGGGCCTGTGAATCACAACAAACATGATCAGTGGCTCCCGTATCTATTACCCGTAAATGGGCAGAACTAGCCATGTACAATGATGTAATCACTAAAGCTGTAGACGTACCTTGACCGTTCACTGACTTCTTGCGAAGCGGACAGTCTGATTTCTAGTGTCATTTCTCACCGCATTTGACACAATTACCCGTTCCTTCCTTTTTCTTCAATATACCTCAAGTTCCTTTCTTCTTTTGGCAGGCTTTAGTGCTCCCTTCTTCTTGCCCGTACCCTTTTTTAGGGTTGCTAGAAGAAGCTGGAGTAGCCGCAGCCACCAACGCAGTCTTGGGTTGGGCTTTTATCACAGCTTCCACCGTTTGGAGCTCAGCTAGTAATTCCGTCAACGTATAATCATTTTTGTTCTTAATGTAATTGACCCGGAATGACTCAAAGCTCAACGGTAAGCTCTGAAGAATATCAAGATGAGACTCTTTGTCAATTTGACCACCTAGAATCTCGATTTCACTTATATAACCTATCATCTTCAGGACATGGTCCTGAACTTGTGTCCCCTCCGCCAAAGAGACGTTCATCACATTGCATATGACCACTTGTTTGACCAACCTGCTCTGTGTATCGAACATCTCATGCAGGATAAACATGATTACCGCATATATCTTAATGTTTTCATACTGATGCTGCAAGACATTGTTTATGGAAGTTATAATGTAACACCTTGTCATCTTGTTAGCACGAACCCATTAATAATATTTAGCCATCGCATTGGCAGATGCGTTATCAGGTGGAACTGGTGGACATGGATCGTGAAGGATGAACTTAATGTCATTAGTGAATGTAATTATAATTTTCTGGGCCATTCTTTTCAAGAATCGAGGCAAGTGGATAGAAAGTCAAGATGATCAACAGATATTGAGAATAAAAAAGACTATCATAAATAACCTTTAAAGAAAACATGCTTTTGAATATACTGTTTAAAATAAATCATGCATGTCACGCAGTGTGATCGACTACACAATCAATTTTAAAATAATTTTCCTAGTCATATAACTCAACATTCAGAGGTTGCGCAGTGCTGCTATAACGGCTAAATTATACCTAAACTAATACCATGAGCCCTGACACGAAATAATATTAATTGATTTTAATAAGCCCACAATGGAGGGGTCATATTGCCACCAATCAATATCTTACAGTCATCTTAGAGAAATCTTATCACATGAACTCGTAAGATGTGATGCCGCTTGGAATCAAAACAAGTTACTTCACAAAAAGCGTCTCATGGAGACCATATGTAATCTTAGCAAATTAAATTAATAAAATATAATTATTGCTTAATCATTTTTTAATAAAAGATTTTAACATGAATAATCAAATATTATGGCAAATCAAAATAGATAAGATATCCATAATAATAGCAAATAAAAGTCAAATTAAAACAATAAAGAACATAATAAGGCACATAATTACAACCGATTACCTAAAATTAAGGATAATAAATAACTAATTCATAAAATTAAGGAATTTAAAATTTGTCTTCTCCATCTTCTTGAATCTTCATCTTCAATTCAAAATTTGAATTCAAAATGGGCCCAGAAGAACCCAAGAATTCAAAATCGAGTTAGAATTGCGTTCGGGCCTGCTCCTTCCGCAGCCGAGGGCTGCCCAGGCTTGACCAAGGCTGCCGAGTGGACCAGCGCCAGCTGGCGCATGCGCCGCGCGCACTGATCCAAGACTGAGTTCATGCAATGCTTCCCACATCTCTTTAGCTGTATCTAGATCTTGGATCTTGGCTAGATGGACTTCTTTGACTGTGCTGGAAATGATTCCTTTGGCAAAGTCATCCAGATTTGCTTTGCATCATTCCTCGGAGGTATACGTTCTGGGATCTTTGAGCAAATTCTCCTTGACTACTCCAGTTTTAGTAATTCGTGTCTTCTCTTCATAGATCGCTAGTGGACCTTCTTCTATTACTTTTCACATCAGACAGTGATAAGCTTTCAAGCAGGTTGTTTCAACTTATTTTAAACTGTCAGTACGTGGCATTGTTTAGACCAGACCCACTGTCCTATAAAGGGACTCAGTATCGGGCACGAGGAATATTTTCAGCCGATATACTTCCAATTTATTATATTAAATTGCTCGCAAGAGTACGAGTTCGTTGTATATTAATAAGTTAACCCTAATTCGTATTCTCAAGGAAGGCTAAGCAGGGCTTATATCTATGTTGCAGAACAGAAAGCAATTAAAAATATAGGGTTTTGGATTTTTAAGCTAATTAATGATCTAGGTGAAAACTAATAAAGTAACTAAATCCTAAATCTAAGAACAATGAATTAAGGAAACTGAATTGAAACATGATTTGCATTGAGTAATTAACATGATTGAAAGATTTATAATACTGAATTGGAAATTAATCAATAAAGAGTAGAAATGAAATAAATCATAAAGCAATGAAGAAAGCAGTAAAAGAACTCACCAATAGAAAGGAAAAATAATGCATTAAAGTACTCCGGGTTTGAATCACGAACGAATCCACAACTGAATTGAAGAAAGAACAAGAAATAAAATCTAGACTAAAAGTGTTTTCTCTCGTTGTCTAAACCCTAGAATAGAAGTACAAAAATGTGAAGTAGAAGTATCAGACTGAAAATTCACGCGTGGAGGTTTAAATATGAGTAGAGAGAATTTCGCCAGGCTAGCGAGCTCTAGGGGGTAGCGATCTCTACCCCCATGTTCTGTTTTGAATACGCTGAGAAGGGGTAGCGGGCGCTACGGGGTAGCGCTTGCTATCCCTACGTTCTGTCCATAGTGATCTCCCAAGGGGTAGCGGTCGCTAGGGGGTAGCGGTCCCTACCCCCAAGTTCTGCCTGTACCCTAGTGATCACTAGGGGGTAGTGAGCGCTAGGGGGTAGCGATCACTACCCCTCCGCAATGTCTTCACTCCTTCTTTTTTTACGCCTTTTCGTCTCGTTTCTCTTTTCGAGTCTTGTTACTCCGTTTTTGTCGATCATAACCTACAATGCAACATATAGAAGACCAAAGCATCAATCCGAACAACAATAATCAACATTATGAATCTAAAATGCGAGAGAAATGAGACCAAAAACGGATAAACACATGTCTTGATTCTAAAGCTCCATTCTCTGTATCCTTGGATAGAGAATTCTTCGCAAGCTCTAATAACAGAAGATTCTATGATAGCAAATATAGTATGCACGTGAATGAAAATAGGTTTTCCTAGATCTATTCAAGTTGACCACGCAGGTCTCAACCTTGTGAACAGGAAACAATGGTCTTTTGAACCACTACTCTAATACCACTTGTTGGTCCCGAAAGAGCAAGGTTTGGTGTATGGGAGGGGGGGGGGGGGGAATACACCAAATACAGTTTACTTGACTAATTAATTTAGAAAGATTAAGCTTTCTCGAAGGAGATTGCTCAAGTTGACATAGCAGATTGACTAGTGATCTGTCTAGACATATTCTCTCTTGTGAGTTACGGTAAGCAGATAGCAAGAGTGATCTTGTTATCTAACAGAGTGTAGTGTGCGAAATATGGTGGACTTAGTCAGTTGCTACTAAAAAATCTTTGTAAACACTTAGCCAAATAGATTAAGAGATTGATTAAAACAATGCAATCTTGAATGCAAGTGTAGGATTAGCAGATAAACAACTAAATGTAAAATGCGTAAAGTAAAGAACATTGGTCATAGAACTATTAAAACCAATTTTTAAAAGAATACAACTGCATAGAATTTTTAGTGATATATAGAACATTGGTCACTAGGTGTGATTTTCGGATAAACCGAGTATCCTAGTGTGGTTTCCCATACCCATTCCTCGAATTCAAAATTTTCTTCGATTTCATAGAGGAAGCGGGGTAGAGATCTTATCACCTGTTCAAACAGTTCAAGCGATTAAATTATAATTATTAAGGTCATTCGAGCCAGGTATCGAAAGAGTGGGTTTATATGGCCAAAAGTAACAAGATATGAACATTTAGAGGTCATCTGAAGTGTTCTCGTGTGGTTTTCCATGCTCATGGTTTCCAGAGGAACAGAAGCCTCCCAACTTAATCTTACAAACACAACAATTAATAAACAAGTCTAGCCAACAAGCAATCATAACCAAATTCACAAAGCTACGAGCTATCACATCAATTCATCACACAAAGAGTAATCCACGACAGTTATGATCAAAATGTAACACTTATCACCCGATCATCGACTCACAACAGCAATTCATGTCATCAAACATAATCAACAAGTTCTCATGAAAATCGATCACTAATCCTATCAAGCTCCAATATGCAATTGGACAAGCAAGTATCCACAACTACCACAACTATAAAAATATACGCCGCATACTAAAGATTATGCACACCCCCCTCAACAAAAAAGAAGCAATGTCCTCATTTCTTAGTATGAACAACAGAGAGAAATGAACTACCCGATTGGGGATGATGCGGCGGCAATGATGCGTGAGCAGAACTAGGAATGGAAACCTGCGAGAGAAACACAAAACAAACAAAAAATAGCAACAAAATGAAATAATAAAAAAAAAACAATTCAACCCGGACACACACGAAAGAAAAAAGAAAGGAAAACAAACTAAACAGCAGTGAGAAGTCACTGCTGATCTGGTGGTGGAGGAGGATCAAAGAGAGCCCAGCTCGACCACTGAGCATTTAGCTCGGCAATCCGGTGGTTGTTCTCGACAACCTGCTGCTCTATCCTCCACTGACTCGCCATCATCGAGGTGTTGTATCCTCCAAAATTACGGTAGAAAGTACGAGCCGTGGAGGGTGAATAACGTCGAATGGGGTGCGTTGGAAATTTCACCGAAAAGTAGCGGCGGCTGTAGCGAGCAGGTGGCGTCTGGCGGTGGTGGAAAGAGTTTCCGGTAGGTGGAGATGGGTGGTTGTGGAATGGGGTGAGAGAGATGGTGGATGGACAAATTAAGGGAGGAAAAGTGGAGATGAAGAATTTTGATGGAGGTTTTGGAAGAGGTGTGCGTCGTGGAAGAGGGAAGAAAAGGAGAAGAAGAAATTTGTGATAAGATTTGCGTGGAGGACGAGAGAGAGAGAGAGAGAGACGTGAGATAAAAGATGGATATGTGTGATTTCGTAGAAGGTGGCGGCTGCTAGGTAGGCCGAGATGAGGGCTAGTGACTGCTCCTACTTCGACGTCCGATCTGAGGCTCTTTTCCAAGATTTCTGCTCCTTCGAATGCTTCCTCTACACTGGAATCCTGCACAATAGAGGTCTCGGCCAAAGTATCAACAGAATCAATAAATCCACAATCTTCAATGGAACTAACATAGGTCATAGCCTTTTTCTTATGCACAGAAAATGAAACTGACTCTCCTAACACTGATATCTTAATATTACCATTCTTAACATCAATCAAAGTGTTAGTAGTTGCCATAAATGGTCGACCTAGCAGCAAAGTATGATCACGCCCATTTTCATGCACATTTCCTATCTCTAAAACAACAAAATCCATAGGCACAATCAAGCCACCTACGCTAACAAGAATATTCTCAATAATACCTCTAGGATATCTAACAGAACGATCAGCTAACTGTAAACTCATGCGTGTAGGTTTCAATTCACCTAACTCTAATTCCTTAAAAATCGAGTAAGGCATAAGATTAATACCTGCACCTAAGTCAAGCATACCTGTCACAGTCTTACCATTCCCTAGACCGATGGGGATGACGAAACTACCTGGATCTCGCAGCTTTTGTGGAAGAGGCTGCTGCATGATAGAACTGGCTACCTCGGACACCATCACGGACTCATCATCAGCAAATCTTCTCTTCTTGGAGGCAAGCTCCTTGAAGAACTTGAGGTAGGATGGAACATTTCGAATGACCTTCAATAGGGGCAGATTCACACGCACTTGAGAAAGCATTTTGTAGAAGTCCTTGAATTGTTGTTCCAGCTTCTCATTCCTCAGTCTGCTCGGGAAGGGAATTGGTGTCTTGTACGTAGCTGGTTGCTCCGATTCCATCTCTTTTTTCCTTCTCCTTCTCCTCCACCACTTTGTCTTCCTCAGCTTTCGGGAGCTCCACTTTGTTATCCACATGTTTGCCACTACGTAGAACAGTAATAGCTTGCACCTGGGTATGAGCTTCTCATTGCAGATTCGATATCTTTCATCGTGCTTGGTGATTGTAGTTAACAAGCCATTTTTTGTGCTCTTTTACATCTTTTCTTAGGTCTAGATCGAGTCATTTTCCTTTATTTTGTGTCGTGTTTTGTTTATGGGAGGACACGAGTCTGGGTTGGCAGGATACAGGTAAAGGCAGCAGATCATCTTAAGAAAGAGGCAAGTTTGCGCACGGAGCATTTTGAGCAGTTTGAAGCTCAAGGCAAGGTACCGCTTGAGATCACACTGTAGCCGCTGGGGACAAGAGGATTACCATGGCCAAAATGAGGAAGAAGATGTAAGCAGCAGGGAGCGCAGATGACAACAGGCAAGGAGCTAGGATTTACGGCAGATTTCTTTCCTTCTACGAAAAAGGAAAAAGATCTCTCTTTCCTTCCACCAATTATTTGGAGGATTGAGAGTATCTCCTCTAGGCGTAAGATCTCACCGGGAAGGAAATTTTGTCCGTGAACCCTAACCACCTCTACCACAAAAGCCCAAGCCTAAGAAGAACTATAAATACCACACCCCCCACCCCCCCGCGCAATGAAGCAGAGACAGACGCATTTGAGGGAAGGGACGACGCCCGACTGCTCTTTCTCTTAGTTTATGCTTTATTTCAATGAGTGATTGGGAGGAAGAAAAAAGTCCTACGGGCAAAAAATCTATTTAATTTTGTTTGTGTTCTTTACTTTCAGTATGAGTAGCTAGGTTTATTAAACTTGGCTTGAGAAAGATAAGTTAAGTTAAAACTTATAACATCTTGAGAGGTCTGATTGCATGCATAGTTGTATTAACATGTTCCTAAAGCACTGGATCTGAATCCTATACAACTTGATCAAATCCTCGGTGTTTTCTGGCCAGTAGCAGTCTTGGGCAAGATCAGGTTACAACTGTGAGCTGGAAACTCCAAGTGTTAGCGATTCTCTGCTTGCCAGCCAGAGGGATCAGCGTGGTGATGTAGGTGGGAACTCCATGGGACTGGCGTCTGAGATGGAGTGTCCATGGTTGCGCAGTCCCGCTAAAGCCTATTTGGGTATGCTAGAGTAGGCTTGGTCCAAGAGTAATCTTGGGCGAGGCTTAGTTGGCTACATGACGATTAAAAAGGGGTTGCCTAAGTGATGTGTTTGGGTGGTAGGAGTAAAACCCCATTCTTACGCTTGCTTTTAACCAATGACATGCAAGTACAACGAACAACTTTGCACCAATGATCAAGATATAAATCAACACTCGAGGATTCTAACCTAAGTCAAGTTGCTTTCTTATTTAACTAGCTTTGTTGTTTCTTTTCAACTTTTATATTTCATCACTTTATGTAACGCCCTCATTCTTTAAATAAGGACATTACGAAAAAACTTTACTTTTCTTTCATCATTTAATATTATAAATGATATTATGAATTATGTTTTAAGATAAGCAGCAGAGAGTATAATAAAAATTTTACAAACGGACGGCATATCCCCTATAATTATGTATATGCCACCCTGAAATAATGACCACCAGCAGCAAATCACAATACCAAATAGGGACACAGCCCTCATCAAAATATACCCATATCAAAAAGTCATTACAAGAACAACTTTGTTTAGTTAACCAAAACTAATTAAGTTTGTTTTCAACCAAACATTCACATACACATAAAAGCTGAGAGAATGTTCATAGGGTCCACTTCCATCTGCTCCAGCCGTCGAGCCTCTCAGCCTGCAAAATATGACAGCATGTGGGGAACGTGAGTATGCAAGCACACTCAGTGGATAATACACTGCAAGCAGTTATAACCAATTGTGCAAGTCACATAGCATAATGAACAACTTTAATTATCTTGTTGGCGAGACTAGTCTCTCCCCTCGAGGGTGCTTTATACGCCACACAGGCAAGAATACGCCACACAGGCCACGCCACACAGGCAAGAATACGCCACATAGGCAACGCCACACAGGCAAGAATACGCCACACAGGCAAGTTCATATGAATGCAACAGACACAACAATGATTATAACCATCAACTTACAAATAGCGTAAACCCCACCTCGTGATGATGTTTCACAAAGACTTTTCACTTGCTTGGTTGTCCGGCTTGAGCTCTGGATACGGTGCCACCTAGCACTTTAAATAACTTTAACTTATTACACCTTGAAAGTATAAACTTATTATAACTTAAAACTCATATCATTTGAAATTATACAAAACTCGATTTATACATTTATGTAGTTCTTGAGACTACAACACAATCTAATTTAAGATTATGAAATTAATATAACAAGATAAACAAGTTTATGGAATATTAATAAATAAGTTAAGCAATATTTCTCAATTCAAAATATAAAACATAGAATGTAATTACTAAATTCCGAACTTAAACCACAAGTTTCCAACATCAATTATGGACACTTGGCTTATCGATTTCAAAAAACATAACCTCGAGTATATATTTTAAGGATTGGACTATAAAACTCCTAAAGAAATGTTTTGGATTCGGCATCGATTTGAAGCCGGAAAATTATACTCAATTCGCGCAGCTCCCGCAGCGCGTAGAATTAACACCCTAACTTCGTCAGATCATAACTCCCTCGTCCGAATCCCGATTTACAATCCGAAGGTACCGTTAGAAAGACGACGAAAAGATCTTTAAAATGGTATCTAATATGATGGGTTTTGGATAAATAAAACGGATGAAAATCAACTCGCAACCTGCTGCCCTGTTTCTGCCGAAAATGGAAAATTTAATTCATCAATTTTTGCCGACGTATTAACGACAACCCATGGAAGCAGCCCCGCTGCTGCCTCCGCCTCTCCTCCACCGGCGGCCCTTCCTCCATAACACAACCCTAACCCAACTCACCATATCCATGAATTCCATATCATATACATACATACTCACATAAACACATAATTAAACACCATTAATCACTAATTAAAAATATAATTAAAGGAATTACCTCCAATTCTTGAAGAGAAGAAGAAAAATTGAAAGAGAGAAAGAGAGGAAATGGTCGTTTGTGAGGGTAGACAAAAGAGTGTTTGAATGCTTCTACACACTTCTATATATATTACTTAGCCATTAAGAAAGAAAATATCTTAGATATTTATAAAAAAAATCTTAGATATTTTTCTTAAATATCTCCTAATATTTATTTATAAAAAAATATATATATATTGCTAGGGCACATCCCGGCTCTAAGTCGAACAACCTGTAAACATTCGAAATCGAATCCGTTAGTTCAAAATCATCTAAAAATAATTCAATTCGTATACCTCTATTTTATTTATATTTATATAACTTGCCCAAAATAATATTAATAATAACTTTAAAAGTGTGGGGTATTACACTTTACTTTTTTCTTGATTACTACTTCTTGCCCAAGGCAAGACCCAACTCAAAACCCAAATTGTGACATCGAGAGATGAATCCACCAACTCCCTGTAGGATCGACCGTGAGCTTGCCACTAGCTGAACCTAGTGAAGAGTGTAGGTATTATAAATTTATCTTGACTGGAGTGATAACGACTGAGCTCCGTCAGTAGTACTGGTAGATTGACGGTCTTCTGCTAGTGACTTGTGCATGGTTTCGATTGCACCATTAAATTGTTCTGTAATTCTTTTCTCCGTCTCATCAAGGTGGGCTTTCTTATTGTTGTTGAATCCTTTCAGAACTTGAACTGCCTTAGCTTGAATCTCATTGCAATGAGATTAATGTGGTCTTCAATGCGGATGTCAATTAGATCATCAATTTGAGCGTTGGTGAAATGATTACGCTCGTCCTGGAGAAGTTCTTCTAGAGAATAGAAGACGGTTTGTTCTTGCAGTGCGACAGCTGCTCCAGGTGTGATGATCTGCACCTCAGGTTCCTGCAGGGTAACTTGCTTCTCTATGCTTTCCTTAGTAATCTCATCGTGAGAATAATCAATCGTGGAAATCTCCTGACCATGTTCTGCAAGTTCGATCGGTGGCACACTTGAGAGAGTGGTGGTTTGAGCAATGTGGATCTCAACTGTCGTTGCATAAATGTAACGCCCCGCTCTTTTCACTAGAATCATCTCTTATTAGATATTTTGTGGTTAATTAAATACCGCTTATAAATAGAATATCAATTGGCAATTGATAATATTAATTTCTACGTTGCCTAAATTAAACTTGTTTCAATTTAAATCTCATTAAATGAGAGTTTGGTATGAGATTAAGATCTTTATTATTAATAATCATCTTCACTGAGGCAAAATATTATTAATGAGTAACTTAAGATAATTATGTTGAGAAATAGTGTAAGATAACATCAGTAAGTATACTATAGGTATGTTTGATGATTCAACTACAAATGAATGATTAATTAAATAAAATCCATAAGTATAATTTGATACAACCTACCTATTGATGGTCACCATCGACTAAATGAAAAGATGACAATATGCCATAACACTTATCATACCTATAGATGTGATAAATACAACTTAAATAAATAATTAAAAGAAAGTTCAGAATAGTAAAATCAAAAATGTACAAATCATAGTGGGTGGAGTGTGAATGTGGGTTTTACCCAAAGGAAATAAAATGAACAGTAAACCATTACACTATGACCCAAAATGCAAAACCATTAAAGCATTAATAGTACAAATCAAGCAGAAATCTAGCACTATGCTCGATGATGGGAGGCGGCTGAAAGGAATGAGGAGCTGCCACATCCAACTCCCTGCACAACCAAGAATATATACATTTAGTACAACTTAAATAAAATAACCAAATGTTAAAACCATGCAGGAGAAAACCACACTTTGATCTATTGGTCATACCATTATAACTTAAGACTCATTATCCTCATATATAAATAATTACTATTCTAGACTTAAACACACTATCATTTAATCATAAAGAAAACTTGAGTTGGGAAGGCACCTAGAGTTCAAACAGAAGAGAAGTAGTTGGAGTTCTTGAGGTAAGAATTCAAAGCTTTAGCATTTAATGTTCATGCTTATACCTTCTCTATATTATGTTCATGACTCTCTTTTAAACTCTATTTCTCCACTTCATACCCTTAAACCTAGGAAATGCACATAAACAAAGATTCAATCTTAACTTTAAAATATTTAGAGTATATTATTTTGACACCTATTAGTTCAAAACGCCATTAGAACACAACTTATTTCTAGAACATCATAGATTCATACCTCCACCACATTTAAACCTCAGCATGTTAGAAGAATATGAGGCTAGAACTTTTATCACAATACTAAGAACATGGATTGTCCTCTCTATCAAATTAGAAATCAGAATATACTATGAATAAGGCAAAATAGATATCAACCAAAACTCAGAGCATAAGAATAAAATCACATTAAAGCTACTGAAACACCCCAACTCGAAGCCCCGCTCCAAAACCGAACAACTACTGGCCCATCAAGATCTGAACTCCATGATATGCTTGAGAATACAGTTATCGGCCAGCAACAAAAATAAAATCAGTTTGTAACTTGATAAATTTAGGGCCTTTGCCCAATAACACTTAACCAACCAAATGAATAAATAAAAATCTGGACTTTAGCTAAAGAATGAATCTTTAGTCAAAATTTCTTAGAAAATTTACACATGCAATTAGAGAGAAATTAATGAATCAAAATGTTAGGAAATTTTAGTAAAGTAAAAAGAACTCTTAGAAAAAAAAATTGCTAAATAAATAAAGAAAGAGAAAGAGAGAGTTAGAGAAATTACCGTGGGGAGAGAGAGCCCGAAAACATCGGGCACCTGCTGGAGGAGAGGAGCACCGGTGACAGCTCCATGCGGCTGCATCGCAGCAGCTTCACGACCACCTAAGCGTCGAGCACCAGCTGGAGAAGAGGAGGCGGCGAGGAGAAGCTCTGATTATGGCTTCTTGCAGCTGCTCTACGGCTGGGAGGTGGCTGCAGTTACCTTACAACCAAGAGAGAGAGTGGGGGCTGTTGTGTCAAATAGAGACGAGAGAGAGCAAATGGGAAAAGGATGGAGATGTGAGAAATTTTCAGAGAATAAGAGAGAGAGAGAGAGATGGCCATGGGAGAAGAAATGGAGATGAACTTCTAGATGGGGGAGTAAGACTGCCTTTATCGGCGCCCAGGTGGGTAGGGTAGCCCACCTTCTACCATTTAAAAAAAAAGAAAAAATAGATTTAGAAGAACATGGTGGGTGGGTTTGAAGGAGTTCATAAACTTCTACCACCCACTCATTTATTAGTTTTTTTAATTTATCTTTTATCATAATATTATCATAAATTCTATTTAAATTTTGTATAATATATTAAAAAAATATATAAATTTTATTAAAATTCTTATTTTTTCCTCCTCTATAAATAGAGACCAATTTTGACATAATTATTCATAATTTAGAAATCTTTTCATTAATATCTCATATCTATTTTTTGTGTTCATCTTATCTTTGGCAAAAGTTTGGTGATAATAATTAAATGTGTAATTTTCGTATAATTATTCGGTGATCAGTTGTTTATTTTAATTTTCATGTTTTAGTTATTGTAATTTCTATGTTTATTTGAAAATTCTCAATTTCATATTAGTTTATACTTTTTTCAAAAATTTAAATTTTTTATTTATATTATTAATTTATCTCACATGATTAAATTATTAAAAAAAAATTAATTAAATAATAATATATAGAAAATTAATTTAATAATATAAAGGTGGGAAGGTTGGGTTGAGAATGAGGTGATTGATAAACCTATAAAAATGAAGGTGGGTGGGTGGGAGCAATAAAAAATTTATAGAAGAGAGAGAAATGAATATAATAATATAAAAATGGAAAGATTGAGTTGCGAATGTGGTTGTTGGTCTAAGGGAGTGGTCGGCTAAGTTGGGAGCGGGCGGCGGAGGATAAGGTTAGATTTAGGTTTAGTGTTAATTAGGCTAATTAAAATTGGTGGGCTAGATTTATTTGGATAATAAGTTAATTAAAATTTTGGACTTTGACTAATTAGAAGAATGGGCTGAAACAATTAATTAAGGAGTGGGCTATGTATTGTTGCTACTGGACCGATAATTAATATGATTTATGGGCCGCCTTATGAACTAATTTGGGCTAATAAAATGAATTAAAATGGTTGAGGTTATTAAAAGGGTGGGCCTAGTACTCCAATCCAAATGGGTTTAGCAATTAATCTGTATGAGTTTAGTATTTTAATTCTAATTGGACAAAATTTTATGGAATAATGTTAAGTCCAATTATCATAGGAGAAAATAATTAATTATCAAGATTTATATTAGTCATAAGAATTGATGAAGTATTTTGGGAGGTAAAATATTTTAATTAGAAAATTTATAATAATACATTTATTATCTATTATAACTTTATTTAGTTAATGAACTAATATAAACTAAGAATTTAATGATTATAACTCCAAGAGAATTCTACAAAATTATGTGAGGAATAAATTAAGTACTCAAGTATTAGTGGAGTTAAGACACGAGAATAATTCTCGAAATAATAATAATAATACTTCCTCCCAAATTAGAATAAGACTTAATACTCAATTCGAGTATCTCACTTCGACGTGTAATTAAAGATTACTACGGGCGTAAGAGTCTGAAGACGGGAAGAGACGAATCTTAGAAGAAGAAGGAAAAACTTATCAGATAGGCTTTCTCATACAAAATCAAAATGTGTATGTCTATCAGTATTGTTGTTATTTCTTTTCAAAAGCTTTGAATTGAAATTGATTTTTCAAGTATTGTCTTATCATAAAATGTTTTATGTTTTGTATGATACATATCTGCTGTGATTAATCGAATTTGGATCTCAGTGGGTAAGCAACCCCGCTCGGACTATTGTACACAATATGACTGTGAGTCGACGAAAGTGTTGACCGGTCGAGTGTCCGCGGAAGGTGGCCACCTTCCCGGTACACATAAGATACAGATATGGTAGATTATCAAAGAACTTAGACAGTTGTCAAACTTTAGGTTTCACAAAAAGGATTTAGTGAACGTAGGTGCTTTAAAGACAAAATCTCTATGTTTCAATTGATATGGCATGACAAATATTTCTGTATGTATGCGCTTTCGGCATGTGTCTACTGAGTACTTTCGTACTCAGTCCTGCATATATTTCTAAATGTGCAGGTTGAGCTATGATGGGAGGGAGTGCTCTACAAGGATTTGTCGATCTCTCTTGCTATTTTGAACTCTTGGGGGTGTCCTCATACATGTAAACTTTAATTAGATCCTATTTCCGCTGCAATGTTTGATGTTTCTTGCTATGAACCTATGTTAGACTTTTTAACTTCAGTTCAAGTTATCGGTAACTCTAAAACCGAATTATATGCTATGAATCATTTATATTATTGAAGTATCTTTCAGTTCCACCGATATCCCATCAACCCCTTTTCTATCCCCACTTCTTTAATCCTTCCCTTAGTCACGGTTTCCCGACTACGCTATCCTTAGCGAAGGTCGGTCGTGACAATAAAACTCTTGGGTTTCAAAAATTGGGGCTGCAGAATCATCTGGCTTGTCGACCGTAAGTGGAGTAAGTTGATTATCATCTTGTTGAGCAGAAGAACCAGGTTAGTCTTCTACGGTATCCATCGGTGAGGCTCCATGAACCGGTGTCCTTTCTACTTCTTCAATCCTTGAATCAGAGACTGCATCAAATAACTCCTTCTTGTCGGAATAGAAAGGAGTAAGATCAACTTTCAACTTCTTTGTCTCATGCTTCATCAAACGAAGAATGAGGTGGAAGTAATTCTCACGAGCTTCTGGGACAGAGGTACTCTGGGGAGTAATCTGGTCATAAGCTTCATCTTTTGGGGAGTAATCTGGTCAAAAGTGTTGTTGTGCATCATGGAAATCTTCTGAATAAGGTCAAAGAGGACTTTATATTTTGGTGAGAGTGTGGTTCTTGAAAAGGCTTTATTCTTGCATGAGAATGGTATCATTGTTATTTCTTCCCCAGCTTCCTGCAGCTGAGCTTTAGTGATTTCTTCAAGAGTCATTCCTTCATCCTTAAGATCATAGACTCTGCATATCATGTTGACTACATCATATTGTGTGGCCATTGTTTCTATCTCTCCGACGGGCATCAGTACCGTAGCATCATCGGATGTTTTGTTGTCCACCCAAGTGAAATAGAATATTCCAACATGTCTTGGAAGATAAACATCCGGTTGTGCAGTTATAATGTTGCCAAAGCCTAGCATAAACCCAATTAGAACTCTGGGTTTAATTAAAAGAGATAGCAAAAATGCAGTCACATTCATGAACTCAAGATAATCCAAATAGATAAGAGTTTATATATCAGTAGAAAACAAGGATACATATGAAATTTAGAAGATTCCCAGTTGTAGAGATATTAACCGTATAAGCACGCACAAAAAAATGAGTAGTTTTATTAGCCAACAGTACCAAAATATAAGCAGTTATCGTTCAAAAATTGAAATATGTGAATGAAGTTCTACGAAAAGTTAACATAAACATGTAAAATCAAAAAATAACCTTTTGAGAGCTTTATCATGTCATATAGTGAGTTGAGTGCTTGAAAGCCATGATATTCAAAAACTTTGAAAGGTTCGACGGTTACTGTCTTTTTGACAATGTAGACTCTATCAGGAAACTTTAGAAGTGATTTGGCCATTTGAAGAAACTTTTGTGCAAGTGTTTCAAGAGATTTTGGTGAAATCTAGACTTAGAGAATTTTCGCCAAAAACAGGAGGATGCAGGAATAAGAAAGTAAAAATGAAGAAGATGAATAGAAAAGCACAATAATTATAACTAATAGACGGCTGAGATCAAAAGTAAAGATAAGTTATTAAGGGTTATGATTGATATCTCCCTTTTATTGATTTTGCCGCGTTGAGTGTTCCAGTTTCCCGCTTTAAATGAGACGTAGGATGTACACACCTAATCTTATGGTTGGGTGGAGGGAGTAGCCTTTCTTCTCTCTGTACTCACTGCTTTATTGCTTTAAATGATAATGATTTACCCTCGATCCGCTAATCTATATCCTGAAATAGATCATTGTGAACTTTAAATGACAATCAAATCAATCATGTAGATAAATTAAATATCTTATCTAATAGATATTGTGGCGGTAAATATTAAATTCAGAGAATGATACGACTTCTATGAGTTCCCCTTAAGACCAAGTAAATATATATAGAGTGTAGTTGTTGGTAGTTCTCCTTGGAAGGTTGCTATTGATCAGGTTCTCTTATCCTTTAAGACCAAGTAAACCTAATCTTCCACACAACATCTTGAACCTTTCTTCTGGTAAGGCTTTGGTAAGGATATCAGCACATTAAACATCCGTATGAATCTTCTCTATTTGCACATTTTTCCTTTCCACATGGTCTCGTATGAAGTGATGACGTACATCAACATGTTTGCATCTTGTATGGAGAACATGATTTTGCATTATAGCAATAGCACTTGAGCTATCACAGAAGATTGACATTTACTTAACGTATACTTCATAATCTTTAAGTTTTCTTGAGCCATATATTTGAGCACAACAACTTCCAGATGCCATATATTCTGCTTCTATTGTCAAGGTGGCTACGAAGGTTTGCTTCTTAGAGAACCATGACACCAGTTTGTTTCCAAGAAAATAACATGTGCCTGATGTTGATTTTTTATCTAGCTTACTGATAGAACCCGTATTAGGGGCTCATAAATGCACATGATCCACATGTTTAATTAATCATATAAATTCTTAATTCTTAATCACATAATACCACATAGGAGAGTGTAATTGCAGAATTTAAATAATTATACCTTTCTCCTTCGCTAGTCCTTCGCTTGAGGAGAAATGATCTGAATTGTTAGCTACTAACAACAATCTACACCGTATGAATCTTCACTTGATCTCCTTCGATCCTACCTTGGAAACTTCTAAGTTATTCTCAACCTACTAATTGAATATCGTGTGGACGAATAATCTATCAAGTATTTTTAGGAGAACAATTTTTGGCCGGTTTAATGTTCCCTATTTTTTGAAAATCAAGATAGAGTTTATCTCTTTACTGGCTGAAAATACTAGTTAGGGGAGAAGAGATTGTTGGCCGGTTTAATATTCCCTATTTATAGATATTTTGGGCTAGGTTAGGGTTTCTAAGGTGAATGGATAAGATCTCAAATAATAGAATTTAAATTCTCACTTTTATCTCTCTAAAATTCAATCTATTATTCAAATTCAAATTTGAATAATTTGAAATTAATTTGACTTAGTCAAATCCATAACATAATTAAATTAATTTCCAAGTCCCTTATGAGCCCAATTAAATTTAATTAATTACTTGGTCCAACTTAGACTTAAATTAATTAATTCAAGTTAATTTAACTTCAAATTAATTACTCTATGGAAATGTAATAAAGTGTAATTTCATTATAAATATTTATTGACTTCACTATAGGAGAAATATAGAACTCATCTTAATCCATCCAAATCACGGATGTAACCCTCTTGTCATTAATAATTTCCGCGTTTAAGATTTACTAAATCCATTAATTAATTGAGTTCCCTGACAATTCACAATTAAATAATATATTTATTCGTGAGTGATTCGGTTCAGATCTTAATTATTATATACAGAATGAATTTCAACCGCCTGGGTTTCCTATGTAATAAACCTTTCTAAAAGCCTCACACGGATTTAATCAACTCGTGTTAATCGAGACACGATTATGTGCAATTGACAATCAAGCACTTCTAGCTCAGCCAATCACTACCGCCCAAGACATCACTATTTAGGGTTACGAAAACCCCCAAGTGTAGATGAGTTAAAGCATCGTATAATCAGCCGCATATACTAATGTCATCGTCACAGATTAAGAAATGACTAATTGTCGAGACCTCGTTCTAAGAAACAGCACATAGAACTTATCTCACTGTGAACCTCTCAATATGTATACGCAAAGTATGTGTATCCGCTTATACATATCGATATCATTATGCGGGCTAAGGTCAGCTCTCGCATCAAATGATACCGCAGCCTTTACCGACTAGACTATCCAAGTTTGTCTAGATTGTGAGCTTTATAATACAAAGGATCTGACTGTGTTACCTTATGTGATCATCGATGCACCACACAGTCTACAATTGCAATAAATAGACTTGTTTGCAATTCAATATATAAAGATAATAAATAACAAACCAATGATAGAACATTTATTCTCATTAAAATGAAACTGAAAACAAGTCTAATACATCGTCTAAGCATAAAGCATGCTTTGAGGTATACAAACTCTAAAACTTACAACCTGCAGAGTCAAAATCTGAATAACTCGTTAGTTCAAAATTATCATCATATGGATACCATATTCTCAGGTTTGTTGTTCCTTTAAGATATCTATATAACTTCTTAGCAACTTCCATGTTAGATTATTTGGGGTTAGCCTGATA
Organism: Leonotis leonurus; assembly: GCA_026898415.1. Lineage (NCBI taxonomy): Eukaryota > Viridiplantae > Streptophyta > Magnoliopsida > Lamiales > Lamiaceae > Leonotis > Leonotis leonurus. The sequence goes on along the minus strand of JAPKLX010000090.1, from coordinate 624,088 downwards.
TCTTGCGCATACACTTATTGCAAACGTAACGTCAGGTCTACTAGCAGTTAAATAAAGTAAAGAACCGATAATCACCATATATTGCGTAATATTGGCAGGTTTCCCTTCTGGATCTAGGTCGATTCTTCCGCTAGTCTACATTGGTATCTTGACATGTTTGCTATCTTTGATTCGAATTTAGCAATCAATTCTTGAATGTATTTTGCTTGATTTATAAATATTTCATCTGATAGATGTTTAACCTGTAATCCTAGAAAGAAATGCATCTCACCCATCGTAGACAGTTGATATTTATTTTTCATGAGATCAGAAAATTTCTCACATAAATACGCAGATTGAGAACCATATATAATATCATCAATGTCTATTTGAATTAAAAGGATATGTTCTTTGATTTTGATGATGAATAACGTTTTATCAGTTGAGCCTCTTCTGAACCCTGATTCGAGCAAAAGTGATGATAAGGTTTCAAACCATGCTCTTGGAGCTTGCTTTAATTCGTAAACAACTTTGGCTAATATGTAGACATTCTTATTACCATCTCCTTCTTCAAATCATGGAGGTTGTTCTACATATACCTTAAATTGCTTGTGGCTAAGAATAGTCTTATTGCTTCCAATCGAGCAACTGGCGCAAAGGTTTTATCAAAATCTATCCCTTCTTGTTGACTATATTCTTTGGCTACTAATCTGGCCTTGTTTCTGACTACTTCTCCATTCTCATCCTTCTTGTTCTTGAATAACCATTTGACTCCTATTACTCCTTGTGCTTAAGGTCTATCCACTAGATACCATACATCATTTCTCTTGAACTAATTAAGCTCTTCTTGCATGGCAGTGATTTAATTAGCATCTTGTAATGCTTCATAGGCATCAGCGGGTTCGGTGTGAGATAGATAGCAACTCAACAATGCACTTTCTTCATGCATTCTTCTTGTTCTAACACGATCTGATGGGTTCCCAACAATAAGTTCTAGAGGGTGTCTTCGATCCATTTTCTTCGTTTAGCCATTTTTGCTTCTGATATTTCAGGTTCTACCTCTTCTTCGGGGTTCTCAAATTCTGGATGCACTATAGGATGCATAGAAAATTAAATTATCATTATCAGTATTAGCATATGAGTTTGGATTAGAAGGGTTTCTGTTAATCTTATTTGAGATTTCTTGTTGTTCTGGTTCAGCAGATCTGGATGATGTGTCTCAAGAATAGGGACCCTTCTTCTGAGCTCAAGGTTCCCCCTTGATCAGTTCCTCCTTGCTATGAGGCATTTTTAACAGCAACAAGTTCTACTTCATTTGCTTTTTCTTCTTCTTCTTTGTTGCTCAAGAGAAGTATATCTTCGATAAGTTGTTCTTTAGAACTCCTTAAGCTTGATTTCATGTTCTGTTGTTGATCTTGTTCTTTTGTTGAATCCCTGTACTCAAGAATAGATTCATCAAAAATAATTTGAGGTGTTACCACCACAATAAGGGTCTACTTATTGTACTAAATTGATAAGATTTGCTTAAATCAAAATATCTTAAGAATATTCCAGGGTCAGCTTTGCTATAAAATGTTTTCAATTGAGATTTCTCATTATTATGTATGTCACACATAAAGCCAAAAGCTCGAAAATATTTGAGTCGAGGTTTCCTGTTGTTCCATAGTTTATATGGAGTTTTTTCTTGTCGAATTGTGACTGTAGATCTATTCTGGGTGTAACATGCAGTGTTTATAGCTTCGGCCCAAAATTTCTTTGAAGGTTTGTTTCATTGAGCATAGTACGAGCAGCTTCTTTGAGAGATCTATTTCGCCTTTCAACTACTCCATTATGTTGATGTGTTCTTGCTGTTGAGGTTTGATGTGTTATGTTCATCTTGTTGCAGTACTCCTCAATTTTCTGATTTAGAAACTCGATTCCACGGTCGGTTCTGATGGATATGATAGTTTCTCCATATTTTCTTTTTTCTTAAACAAAAACACCACCCAACTGAATCTAGAATAATCATCAATTATTATAAGAGTATACTTTCTACCGTTGATGCTTAATGGAGTAACAGGTCCAAGTAAATCCAAATGCAAAAGTTCTAAGTATTCTTGAAGTTGAATGAGTTATCTTGCTTGGAAATGATGAATTCGTTTGTTTCCCTGCTTGACCGGCTTCACAAATATGATATTTATCAAAAACTTGATCAGACAATCCTTCTACCAACTTCTTTCGTGCAAGTTTATTGATGGTCTTAAAGTTAAGATGACTTAATCTTTTGTGCCACAGTCAGTTCGTCTCTATAGCAGTCTTAGTAACAAGACAAGTTTCAATGGTGTACTCCCATTGAACAATATATGACCCATCCTGTAGTTTGTCGGTAAGAAGAATTTCATCTCCTTCCTTGTTCTTCACAAAACAATTGTTGGTATCAAAAAAATAATACTGTTACCATTAGAGCAAAACTGAGTAATAGAGAGTAAATTATGACTTAGACCTTCAACATATGAAACATTGGTAATAGTGGTCTTGTCAATTTTAATATTACCGTATCCTCTGGTGTATCCTTTTGAGTTACATCCAAAGGTAATATGTGGTCCTTCTCGTTCAACGTAATATGAGAGTAGGCTTTTGTCGTATGTCATATGCTTTGAACATCCACTATCTATTATCTATATCGATCCATGTGCAGCTTGACTCCTTCTTGAGCTTCTTCCAACCTGCAATTACATAGATTTAGCAACCCATCTAGAAACGGGTGCCTTGTTAGTAATATATGTTCCTTTTGGAATCCAGATATAGTTAACACAAGGAATAAACTCATTAGTTAATCTGTCTTCCTTGTTCATCAATGAACTTAGTGGTCTTGTACGTGGATCTGTTGCTCTTCTGCTTGTTCTGCTTCTTTTGAGGAGAGTTGCTTTTCGGAGAATTATATCTTGCCCTCTTCTTCTATTGTTGATGCATAACTTTATTGACATTGAAAGCAAATTGTCCTTGGACTGATAGTAGCGGTTGTGATCAATTTTCTTCACCATAATACCTTGAGGTTGCTTCTCCTTATTTTTCAAGTTAATCACTTGATCTGGTATAGTGTTCTGTTCTACAACAAAAACGGATTTTGTATTCTCTTTGTTACCGTTATAACCAAGTCCGCTTTCTTTTGAGCACTTGTTCTGCATCTCAAGAATCACGGATTGTCTCTCTTCTCGTTTATTCATGTCTCTTTCATGTTCTTGACTTTTCTTGAGCTTTTCTTCACAAACTTCATTTTGTTTGATCAAATATGCAATTTTGGCATTGAGAGAATATATTTCTTCATCCTTGTTCTTGATTTGATTTTGCATCTTCATTTCTTGATCAGTAGTCTTTTTACTTGCTTCTTCTAGAGATTTGATCTTGATTCCTAATTTGTCGTTTTCCTTAACAACCATTTGAAACATCTTCTCGAGTTTTGCATGATCTTTCAGAACATGGCTGATGTCTTTCCAAGATATCTCTGCTTCATCTTCATCACAAGAATCATAAATAGGTTTTTTAGACAATCTAGAATTATGAGAGTTTACCTCGTTTTGATCAAGGCCATTGTCTATTTCCATTAAACATTTGGCTCAATCCTCTTATTCTTTTGCGTAGAGCACTTCATCATTTTCAAAGGAACTGTCAGATAGATGACTTGAGTTTGAATCCTCTTCTGCCAACATAGATTTTCGTTCCTTTCTTAAATGTCGATCTCTTTTAGCTCTTAGTTCCTCTCTTTGGCTTTTTGTGAGATCAGGACAGTCCGTTTTGAAATGACCTGTTCTACCACAACCAAAACATGTGTATTCTGAAGAGTTAGAATTAGATTATTACCAAATTATTTTACTTCACTCTTCTCTTCTGGTCGATCTTGATTTTTGTTCTTTTGGAATCGGTTTATGTTATTCTCCCTGTAGAATTCCTTGTAATTTTTGCTCTATTCTCGAGTTTCTCAAGACGTTTGACAATCATAGCATAATCTTTTAAAAGTTTATCTTTTTAGAAAACTTCTTCATCAGAATTGGGTTGCCCATTTTCTGTCAAAGTTACTTTGAATGCTACCTCTTTCTCCTTCTTAGAATGATCTGTTTTCCTGCTAGAAGAAGAGTTAGCTCCATGTATACGTTTAATATCACATTCATTACCTGCCAGAAGATCAAATAGTGCTTCTGTTGTGAGCCTGTTGAAATCTGTTCTCACAAAGTGGACAGGAGAATAGATTTCCCAACTTGTTGGTAATGCTCGAACAACTTTGAGATTTTTCTCTCGTTGAGTGTATTTATCTTTCTTCAAGGCAGAAATTTCTTGTAAGATTTCTTTCCATGAATCTTGTCTTCATTTCTTCTATGGTTTCTCCTTGCAGCATTTTGAATTCATCAAATTTGTAGCATGCAATAGACAACTTATTCTCAATCATTTCTTCAGATCCAAGACTATGATCACGTAGAGCACCCACATTTCTTTAGCTGTATCAAAATCTCTAATATTTGCCAAATATACTCCTTTAACTGTGCTTGATATAAGACCTTTAGTAAAATCATATAGATTGGTTTCTCTTCTTTCTTCAACAGTGAACTTCCTGAGATCTTTGAGTACTTTTTTAGTAATCACTCTAGCATCAGGTTCAGTTCCATCTTGTACTACAATTTTCTCTTCATAAATTGCTAGTGAACCTTCCTCGATTACTTTCCACATGAGACAGTGATGAGCTTTGAGACACATTTGATTATGAAGCTCCATTCTCTGTAACCTTGGATAGAGAAATCTTCACGTCCTAATAAGAGAAGCTTCCATGATAGCAGATAGTAGGCAGATGAATGAAAAAAAAGTTTTCCTAGATCTATTCAAGTTGACCATGAAAGCCTTCTTATTCCAAGAATGACTTTTAAGATGACTAGAACATGTTCTCTCAAGAAATGTTTGTTGTGGTGTTTGCTCTTGATATATTTTATGCTTATATTATTAGTTCTAGAGTGATTATTCATAGCTATCATGTCTTGTGTTATCTTTTGACCAAACCCCAAGCAAAGCTTAGGTTCATTCGTTGGGTGCCCTTTTGCAAGAGTTTGACATAGAGATCCATGATAGGAAGGGTAGTGAAAATTTCATTGCCGATCATCGCTCCTGTCTACAAAATCTTCCTTCTCAGTTTCCCTATGTCACCATAACTGAATCTTTTCTTTATGAGCATGCCTATAGTGTTTCTCATGTGCCTTAGGTTGCTGACATTGTTAATTATTTAACTTGTGGTGAATTAAGACCTGACCTCACTTACCAAGAAACGAAGCGTTTTCTAAATGTTTGTAGGTAGTACTTTTGGGAAGACCCTTATCTTTTTGAGTTAGGGAAATATGAGGTTATTTAGAGATGTGTAGAAGTGGAAGAAAAATCTAAGGTGTTGGAGATTTGTCACCAAGCACATTGTGGTGGCCATTTTGGAGGACAAGAGATGGCTCACAAAGTCCTCCAATTAGGTTTGTTTTGGCCCTCACTGTTGAAGGATGCTCGTGCCTTTTATCTCTCTTGTGATAGATGCCAACGAGTTGGTTCGATTGGTCGTTAGAATGAAATGCTTCTTAATAATGTGGTTGTGGTTGAAATTTTTGATATATGGGCATTGATTTTCTAGGTCCTTTTTCAAAGTCACATGAGTATGAATATATCTTACTTGCCGTCGATTACGTGTCCAAGTGGGTTGAGGCTATCCACACTCGCACATGTGATTCTCACGTTGTGCTTAAGTTTGTGCAGGAGAACATTATGTGCATGTTTGGTTTTCCACGTGCAATCATCAGTGATGGTGGTAAGCACTCGCAATAGGTTATTTGATAAACTTATAAAGAAGAATGAGACCACACATAAGATCGCCACTCCATACCACCCCCAGACGTCGGGACAAGATGAAACTAGCAACCGTTAAATCAAGGGGCATCTTGGAGAAGACTGTCCAACCGTCAAGGAAGTCGATCAAGCTTAATGATTCTCTATGGGCGTATCTCACTGCTTATAAAAGCATATTGGGGATGAGTCTGCATCGACTCGTGTATGGGAATGCATGTCATTTGTCAATGGAAGTGGAGCACAAGGTCTATTGGGCGATAAAGGCCTCCAACTTTGACCTACATAAGGCATCGGAGCATCGTTTACTTCAGATGTCGGAGTTAGAAGAACTGCGGTGAAGCGTACAACAATGTCCGGATCTACAAGGATAAGGTGAAGGCTATGCATGATAAGCGAATTTCGCACAAGGATCTCCAGTCTGAAACAATTTCCCAGGAAGTTGAAGTCACGTTGGAGTGGAACTTTTGTTGTCAAAGATGTTTGTCCCGTAAGAGCTAGGTTTGGTGTATTGGGGGGGGGGGGGGGGGGGGGGATACACCAAATACCAATTTTCTAGTAAACTTGACTTTTTAGTCCAAGAGCAAAAGCCTTCTTATTCCAAGAATGACTTTTAAGATGACTAGAACATGTTCTCTCAAGAGAAGATGATCTGGTCCAAAGAAACTCTTGTGTAAGCTAGTTCTGAGAGAGTTTATCTTCGTGAGAGGTTTCTCTTCAACAGAACTGTGTGCCAAAGATGGTGGATTTAGTTGGTTGCTCTTAATGAAAACCTTGTTTTAATCGGAGTGTTCTTTAGAAAAGCATGTTTACATAATAAGAATGAGAATGAGAATGTTGGGTTAGTGAATAAAATGATTGAAATAGAAATGTAGAAAGTAAATAACATAGTCAATTTTACGTGGTTCGGAAAACCCCCTACGTCCACGATCCAATCACACAAGACTGGAAATCCAGTACTAGGATTCTTCCTTGTTTATACTCGTACGAGCCATGAATTTGAGTCAGAGCTAGAATAAATCCGTGCACGAATTATGGGTCGTGTCCCTTATAACTTACAGAGAAATTCTTCTTCAACAATTCTCGATCAAAGCCTAGAAAACTACTAAACATTGAAGGAAGTAAAATTCTAACTTCTCGATAAGACAAACTAAAATCAAGATTACAACTTAAATTTTTTTGGAATAAATCAGTGTTGCTTGGATAACGGTATGCAGGAACTCAGACTTCTTCACACTATGATAGCAGGAATGTTGGTGAATGAATCTGGGCAGAGTAATAGCTCTTGATCGTCGAATTTTCGTACTTTGCATACTTTGAACCGAAGCTTTTATAGGTGCAGAATTGAAAATTCTGACTGTTGGCTTGATTGGTTAAGCAATCAATGCTTAATCGTTGTTGAAGATCTTGTTTCCATAAATCATGTCTTGCATTGTAGAGTAAATTGGAATCTCCGTAATTGAGTTGAATTAATCTTTGATTGATCTCTCTGCCTTAGCTCAGAAGGTACATTATAACTAGCATAAATTTCATTGAATACCCTCTTGTAATCCTTGTTGTTCATGTCAATGGGATATCACATGTGTTGAGTAGATTGATTTATGACATTAAGAATGTAGGTGTGATCAATCTCTGTCATTCCAGGAATACTTGGTGGCACCATTGAGGTTTTCTTTGGAGCAGTGAGTGCCACATTCGTCATAGTAGATTGTCTGAAGAGATATTCCACAAATTTTTTATTTTTATGTTTGCTTAAGTGTTCCCTAAACATCTCATCTACTGAACCACCTTGATACTGTGGTTCCAGCAGATAGTAGTATTCCATGATAAACCCTTTCACAATCCTATTCCATTATGCAGTCTTCTTCTTGTGGAGCCATGTGAGATTTTGTGGCTCAGATAGATGGAATTTGTCGAAGAATCGAAAAACAGGATTTGTGGGTTCATCTCCTCCATCTTCAGGAGTCGAGTTGTCCTCCTTATTCTTGGCATCCATCTCCTTTTGCCTCTCTTTCTCGGCTCTCCAAAGCTTCCTAAATTTGGGGTTCTCGATCGATTCAGCTTTGTACCCAGCTAAGAACATCTCTTTTTCATCTTTATCTATGTATACCTTTTTGCCTTTCCTTTTAGCAGCTAGTTTGGCGGCATTCTCTTCTTCCATTCCTTTTATTTTCTCAGCATTTTCAGCCTCTAGCCTACTCGCCTCAGCTACTTGTTTAGCAGTTAACTTCCCAGCAGCTGGTTCATAGTAGGTTTATTTTGTTGTACAGCTGGTTTTCCATCCTTACCTTCCCCCTTTTCGACATCATCAAATAAGTCTTTAGAGACGATGAGTCGAAGGAAAATGATCTCCTCTTGCATTTCCTTGAACCTTTCTCAGCATCCTCCTTTTATTACAAAAATGATGAAATGCTACCATTGATATCTTGAAACTGCTTTTCGTTTTCGCTGTTGTAGGTAGCAAGTTTGGACAACATATCTTTGTCAATTGCTTTCATATCAGTGATGTTTTTGTTGACCATGAACAACTCATCCCCAGTGACAACATCAGCATCCTTCAAAGTCTGTGGCAAAATTGCTTTGAGCATTATCGGCACTTCTTGCTTGACCACAGCTGGAATGGTGGTTTTCTCCATATCAGCATATTACTGCTCCACATGCTTCTTTACTTCATTAACCATGTTGGCACCAGCTGTCTTCATCCGTTCATCACACGTATCAACTTATACCTTGTACAACTCGAGTTTTTGATCATTTGCTTCCTTGTACTTGTTAAAAATATCTCTATCTCCATCCAAGTCCTTGTGTAATTCTTCTGATAAGTTGTTGTGTGCATTTTTGAAAATTGGCTTCAACAACGTGTATAGCCTTCTCAGCAGCAACAATAATAAAATTGGTGAGGGAAGCAGTTCGATCGTTGATTCAAATGTGAATCAGATCATTCATCTGCTCCCGTGTCATCATAGTTCCAAGGGAAGCAGTAAGCAACTCGTCAAAGTAGTAATGGTGATAATCATTCAGAGCCGTTCCCTTGGTGTATACTTCATCAGTGGGTGCCGCATCAACTAGTGGCCCTAAAATGGTTGGAATGGAACATTTCTTTACCTTTTTCTTCTTAGGAGTGCTATCAGCAGCGAGCTCCTTTTCTGCAAATGGTTTCTCCTCTTGAACAGGTGGTTGCTGTTCTTCAAGCACCGGTGGATATTGTGGTGAATTTTCAACAGTTGGAATATTTGATTCGTTAAGAGCAGGTGGTTCTGTCATCATTGTGTCAGCAGATGGTTCTAGCATCGCTGCATCAGCAGATGGTATAGATGAGGCAGTTGGTTGTGATGTAGATGATTCACCAGCTGTAGATGGTTCTTTCTTCTCCACAGTGGGTTCTTCTAGATTGAAGAAATGATCAAAGTCTCCTGACTGCAGATCGACTGCAAGATCATATAGGTTCTGTTCCTTGGCATAGAAAGGAGCCAGATCGATCTTCAATTCACAAGGTTCTTCCTTCATTTTGGTTAGAACATAAGTTCTAAAGTATTGTCGTGCATCAGGGATATCCAAAAAACCAAAATACGTTGTTAGTTAGTTTTCCTCCACCTTCAGATCGCTGATGAAGAAAAGTAGCAATATAGACTCCAGTATGTAAAATTTGCAATCTCTTATCTCCATATAAGTTTGAAACCGATTGGCCATTCCAATGTCTTTGGAGTGAGTTCGATTCCAGACATCAGTTCCAAAACTACCTTAACAGTCTTTTCTTATATCTGTTGAAATATGAGTTGTGCTCCCCATAGGCGTGTATCCAGATCATCATCAGATTGTTCATGTGGGTTAATCTCCACATCCTCTTTCAAAATTTCATGAGCATCTGTCTCTCTTGCATCCACCTCTTGAGCAGGTCGTTGAAGTGGAGGAATGGTTGTGAGTGGTTCTACATCACTGACCACAGTGTCATCCAGCTCGTCTTGGAGATTTCGAGTTGTTGGCTTTTTCTTGGGTTCCTTCTTTGTTGCTTTCTTGGTCACCTTCTTCTTTTGTTTCTCAACCACAAGAGATGGCTCATTGGTTGCTTTCTTGCTTTTCTTTGCTACAACTTGCTTTTCTTTGCTACAGCGGTTGGTTTTGGGTTACCAGTGGATTTCCTTTAGCTGCTCGCTCCTCTCCTTCTTGAGCAGCTGTAGCTTCTCCAACGGTAGCTGGCTCTTGGTGGGAATTACTCATTCCTTGTTAGATTGCCCAATCTGGATTACGACTTTCTTAATCTTCTCATCAGTTACTTTTAGGAAAATTTGTGAAGTTGTGCCTATAGTCATCTCTACCTGATGTCTAGTCTATGGCAAAATCCAATCATCATTAAATAGAATAACCTTATTCCATTTGTCCTTGTTGAAAAATCCACAGATAATGTTGCTTATCTTAGTGGATAGACGAAGAGGTCGTCTAATATTCATCCATGTGCAATTTCCATCTGCATCTTGGCGCATATCTATCTGTTGTTCCTCGTCAACAATCAGTTTTAACAACGATCTGGCCCAATTAATGTTGAGATTGAGTAGTACAGCAGTGATGACCTTCAACTTTCCTGGAGTAACAACATCATATGTTCCTCCATGTCCAAGAAATACCCTTTTGGACATAATCCAACAGCAGACGATAGATAGAGAACATAAGCCCTCTGTTGAATATTTTTCCAGTCCATGTGAATGGTTGAGCCACAATAATGTGAACAACTTCTTGTATCTGCTCATCAGTGATCTCCTCGATTACCATCTCTCCTTCATCCTGCAAATGATACACTTGTTGTATCATTTCAATCACCGTAGTACGGAGTTGTTCTTCCTTAGTCTTATGCACTGGGATCTTCACAGAGTATTCTCCACACCCATCTTCCATTCAAGAGCAGTAGAATAGAGCGACATGTTGCGGCAGATAGTAGTCGGGAGTAGTGGTGATAATTTTGTGTAATCCTACTCAATACACAAAATTTCATCGAAGTGTATGTTCAACATAAACAACTAGGTGTCATCATCTAGCAGTATAGCAGATCGTTTTTAGGAATGTAGCAGATAGTTATTTTATGGTTAAGGTGATTTGGAATATTTATTATCACTGTAAAGTGGATTAACAGAGAATTAAACACATTAGTGCATTTCATGTTTCAATTATTAGTAATTATCATAAAATTGACATGTTATACAGTATATGAACAGATATTTCAAGATAAATCTAGCATACTTAACGATAAATTAGAACACTTTCATTCCAGATTTAAAGGAAAAATCACTGGTATATAGGCATTATTAATATAAAGCATCAAGCGAAATTCAAACACTGTGAAACCCTTGGTCATGCTTCTAGAACACAAAATAAACATTTGCAAGCTTCAATCTTGCCGAACAACACATAAAGGGTACGAAACCCATGATGGTCGAAGACAGCACGAGGCTCCGGCGAGAGCTTGGCCTCGATCATATGAAGCATTTCCGATAATGGTATCGGAAATGCGTGTGAAGATGAAGACGTTGAACCAGATCCAGATTCAGACATGATGTTTATGTGATTGACTTGCAAAAGTGTGAGTGGATGTGTGAAAGATAACACAAGTTGCAGAGGAAAAAGCTTGAGAGTTCAACAATGGCGGTTTCTGAAGTTGAAGATTGTATTTGAAAGTGTAGAGTTAAAGGCGGTCAAACACTTGAGCATATATAGGCATAATTTGAACGGATGCGATTAAAACAATAAAAGTAATATCATTTAATGGTTGAGATTACTCTCTGATTTAATCATTTGCCGCCCAAAATCGATTGAACTTCACACGCCATCAATTTTCTTCTCCCAAGATGTCACATCATTGCCTCAATGCTAGTACCGAGGTGTGCAGTCATAAATAGTCGTCCCTTTTTTGCTTACTTTTTCTGACAAAGACAAAAACTCTTGGCATTATTTAATATTTATATTTCAATAAATGAATATAATGAATAACCATTAGATATAAATATAGAGAGAGATAGAGAAATAAATAGCATTTATGAATCTATCTTGGTTCCCCTTTAATTGATGTCAAACAGATCGTTTCATCATCTTCGTGGCTTGGTTGTCTGAGCCTTTGTTTAACCACCTGTTCATAATATATGGTATGAAATATAATATTTTATGATTGTTAACTGCACGTGACATATTAGTTTTGGACACAGATCGATCTGTTACTTGACTTGTGTTGTTCTTTAACAGCTCGTTGTTGATGATTTCTTTGGTATGTATGATCTGTTATAGTAAAATTCTCAACAGCGAGCTGTTGATGATTTCTTTCATTGTTTGTAAGTAACCAGGTATCATGTTAGTTAAGAATACATACAAGTATGTAGAATGGACTAACACAGATGGAAGAATGAGCATTATATTGCAACATATGGTTTTTACCGACAACTATATGTTGTCAATACTTGGTACCATTTTCATCAAAGTTTATCAACCCCAACTTCCCACATAGCATCTTGAAACGATTTTCAGCTAGAGCTTTTGTGAGAATATCAGCTCGTTGCAAGTCAGTGTGAATTTTCTTGATCTTGATGTTCTTCTTTTCGACATGGTCGCGTATGAAATGATGTTGAACATTAACATGTTTGTAGCGAGTGTGAAGGATTGGATTTTGAGTGATAGCTATCGGACTAGAGCTATCAGAACATATCGATACAACATCCATGTAGACCTCGCAGTCCTTAAGCTATTATTTTAGCCATAAAATTTGTGCAGTACAGCTCCCTGCAGCCATGTATTTTGCTTCTGTTGTTGAGGATGCAATTGAAGTTTGCTTCTTAGAAAACTAAGAAATGAGCTTGCTTCCAAGGAGTTGGCAAGTCCCAAATGTTTATTTTATATCGAGCTTGCAACCTGCATAATCAGAATCAGAATAACAGTTAGCTCAAAATTATCATCACACGGATACCACAAACTTATCTCAGTTGTGCCCTTGAGATAACGTAAAATCTTTTTGGCTGCTTCCATGTGAGATTCTTTTGGATTAGCTTGACACCTAGCACAAACACCAAAAACAAAAGTGATATCAGGTCGACTAGCAGTTAAATACAATAATGATCTGATAATACCACGATACTATTTTATATCAGTTGTTTTGCCAAGTACGTCTGGACCGATCTGTCCATTAGTTTGCATGGGAATTTTCACTGGATTGCTATCCTTTACTCAAAAATTGGTGATGAGATCATTGATGTATTTGGATTGGTTGATTAAAATTCCTTGAGCAGATTGTTTGACTTGTAGACCTAGGAAGAAATTCATTTTTCCCATCATAGACATCTTGTACTTATCATGCATGAGCTTGCTAAATTTGTTACAAAGGAATCCAGATTTTGATCCAAAAATAATATCATCAACATTTATTTGAACTAAAAGAATATAATCTTGGACTTTGATGGTGAAGAGAGTTTTGTCCACTGATCCTCGTTTGAATCCAGATTGTAGCAAGAAGGTGGACAGTGTTCCATACCAAGCTCGAGGAGCTTGTTTTAACCTATATACTGCTTTAAACTTCATCTTCCAAATTCCATAGAGGAAGGCACGCTTTATGTCCATTTGAATTTTTCTTTGTCTTTTCCTTTGCCTTTACTTTGAATGCTGCATCTTTATCCTTATTTCATGTAGCATATGGCTTACTAGAAGTCGGGTTAGAAAATTCATGAATACGATTAATTTCGTATTCATTTCTAGTCAATAAATCAAATAAAGAATCAGTAGTTGGAGAATTAAACTCTGGCATCATGGGATGCATAGCTGAGTAGATTTCCCAACTTGCAGGTAGTGCTCGGATGACTTTCAAGTTCTTCTCTCGTTGAGAGTATTTATTTTTATCGATCATTGCAATCTCTATGAGAACTTCTGTGAACCTGTTCTTCATTTGAGCGATAGTCTCTCCAGGTTTCATCTTAAATTCTTCAAACTTGTTACAAGTTATGGACAACTTGTTTTCTTGTATTATGTCTGATCCCAAGCTGATTTCCTTAAGCACATCCCACATCTCCTTTGTAATTTGTAGATGTCTAATTTTGGGCATGTAAATGCCTCTAACAGTGTTGGAAATTAGTCCATTTGCATAATCATCGAGTCCAACCTCTTTTCTTTCTTCGGCTGTGTACTCGTCCGTGCTTTTCTCCTTTTCTACTATCTCAATAGATGGAGTAGGTCTAGTTCCATCTTTGACTTATGTGCTGCATTTTTGCATGATTTTGATAGGTGTATCTGGGATGACCTTCCACATCTTTATGTGTTGAGCTCTCAAAAGCATTTCAATTCTAAAGCTCCAATCATCGTATCCGGCGATGGAGAAGTCCTCAGAGGCGCGAACCATCTGTCCTTCCATAACTCAAAGATTAGTTTAATGCAAGTGATATGCTATGAAAATGTTTTCCTAGATCTATCCAAGATGACCACACAGATGTTAACTCTTGTGAAACAGAAACAATGGCAAAAATGGACCACTGCTCTGATACCATTTGTTGGTCCCGAAAGAGTAAGATTGGTGTATGGGGGGGGGGGGGGGATACACCAATTCAAACTTTTAGGGTTTTCTCGTTTATTGATTAATCAATAAGGTTTAAGCACACTCAATAACTAAGATATCTTGGGTAACAAGTTAAGTTCTTCTTATTAGGAAGATTTAAATTTGCTCAAATATGACCTTATGAAGTTATTCACTCAGTTTAAGTATAACTTTACAAGTTAAACTCAAATTAAGTTGAGTGCGGAATTTGGTGGTTAAATGCTCTTGTTAAATGAAAATGTTTTATTTACTCAAGATATTAAGCAAACGAATTAAGAATGATTATGAGGAAGATGATGAATAAAGTAAACAAGAAAATAAAGAACGCAAGTAGTTAACGTAGTTCGGGATAAACTTTCCCTACGTCCACGGCTCGATCAAGATCTAGATCAAAAATTCACTAAGTTTCTCCTTTCTTTTTACCCGTTGAGTACAAGCCACAAGAAATATCAAAACTAGATATTTTCTTGTGATAACACTTCTTCTTCCAAAGACTGAAAACTACAATTGGAGGAATACAAACTTTTGGATCAAAAATGGATCCTAACTTTGGTTTGGTAAATAGGTTTTCCAGAAACTATAATCTTCAAGCAAGAGAATTCTTGGATGATGGAGTGTTTTTTAGCGTTGAGAGCTTGAAGATATTTGAGCTGAGTAATGGCAGATTTGATAGCTTGAATTCTCATACTCGTTTCTGGAAATAATGGTGGTATTTATACTTCATTTCTGCAACTAGTCGTTGGGGAAGATGAAGAGTTCTTCTACTTTGCATTAAATGCATGTCACATTTTGTAGAAGCACGTACCGCCTGCATTGCGTGTTGTAACCACCTATCAGTGCTTTCTCAGTGTTTGTCATTCCTAGGAGGATACATTGTACAATAAGTATGATATTCTTGTACTTCATTCCTTAAAATATCTACTTTGATGTGACAGCACACTGAGTGGTTGACTTATGAAAAATTTATGTATCTCGACAGTCCACTGTAGTTATCATGAGGGACAGCGAACTTGACTTCTTCCAACAGATCGTTTCCTACAATCTATGTATCGAGCTGTATCTCATGTATTAATTTGTTTGATACCAAATTAACACTTTGATCATGCTTCTTCATACTTGATTCCATCATTGATATTTGTAGCAACAGGAAAAATGACAGATCGTTTTGAGAAAGCGATATGCTGGCTTTTGACAGCGGGCTGCTAGATTTTGTAATGAACAATGTGTTTGCTCCAAGATTGTATACTTGAGATGGTTCAAGTCTTCAATGATCCTATACTAGATGACAGCTAGTTCATAGGACAGATGGTTTTCTAACCATCTGTTCTTTTAAATTTGCAGTTGTTCAATCTGTTCTAGAAATACAGATCATTCCTATAAGTAAGTTTAAAAGTTCAAACTTCTTTTTACAATTGTGATCTGTTAAAATCTATTCTAGAATAAAATGATATCGAAAACCATGACAAGCGCTAAGAGACAACGAGCTGCTGGTATTAGGGACAGATCGTTATGAACCAAAACGATCTGTTCCTAACACATGCTGATTGTCCGTGTACAATTTAACTAAAGATTGTCAATATGGTGATCAATATGTCCAGGATAGCTTTATAAGAATAATACAGATTGTATAACTAACAATCTACTACTTTTATAGTCAAGATGTTCCTTAAAAAATGATATTGATAATTTAGTTTTAGAGATCTTGAAATGACTAAGTATTGTTTCGAAAAATATCATCAAAATATAAATAAATAGTGGGGTTCACAACATAAGCCTCACACCCAATGTTCACAGGTGCAAACTTCATTGGACATAAGTTGAATCTTCATAGGTTTTCTCGTTACTTTTTGTATCGCCGTCGATTTGGGCTAGCCAACGACGTTATTCTCTCTCGAGATCCCTCGAGATGAATTTTGTACCACCTTTACTTATATATGCATTTATATTTCTGCTAAATGTACCAATATCATTCAATCGACTGAGGTCAATGGAAGTCATCAAAATGATACTGCAACCTTTCGTGATAAGACCATCCAAATTTGTATAGGATGTGAACTTTATTTTACAATGAGTCGACTGTGTTGTTTTATTTGATTATTGATCCACACAATATACAATTTAGAAAATGAACTCTTTTGCAATGTATAATCGACATAAAATCAATCACAAACCAATGACAAAATATTTATTCTTATTAAATGGAAATAAAAAACAAGTCTGCTACAGCATAAAGCATGCTTCAAAACTTATTTATCCACTAAAGAAAATATGTATATAATAATATTATAGCAAATATAAATCTTGCAATCTACTACAGATTAAAGATGATATGTCATCCCAACTTTAAGCATTCTCTTGTGAGGAATATCAAACACCCTATTACTTTGCCTCAAGTTGTTCTTCAAGAAGTTGTACCCATAGTCGATGACTACCCTCTTCCAAACCTCGGCCCCTTTTGCCGCCACCACCTCATGCTCCCCCACCATGTGCACCACCCCACTTTGTTGTGCCCTATCCAAACCGTCGACCTCTGCATCCATATTGACCCCACCACAATCTCTTGCTATAAACCCCTTAAGCCTCTCGATCAACAACTCCTCGAACGAAACCTTCTCATTCCTCCTTGCATCCTTGTAGCCATAACGAACAACACACCGGAACACGTGAAGCTCCTCAGGTTCTACCCTACGGAAGAGGAACCTTTCCTCTTCTGGGACCTTGCTGGTGGGTAATGATTTGAAGGACACGAAGATTAGAAAAGTGTGCAATGCAGGCACATTGGCAACATAGTGCTTGAATATGGGGGGAATACCATGAACTAGCTCAGAGTAGAATATGGCTAGCCCATGTAGCCGAGGTGAGCTCATCTCCCCCACGATCTTCCTCACGACATAGGGGGAGATCTTGTGAT
Organism: Leonotis leonurus; assembly: GCA_026898415.1. Taxonomy (NCBI): domain Eukaryota; kingdom Viridiplantae; phylum Streptophyta; class Magnoliopsida; order Lamiales; family Lamiaceae; genus Leonotis; species Leonotis leonurus. The sequence continues at coordinate 606,800 of JAPKLX010000090.1, read as the reverse complement.
AAACCTCGTACTCATACTTCTTTTTATAAACGTAGTTCCAGGTCAGCATGGTCATCACTAGGATCATCGCAAAGGCAAGGGGGAGATATCCCCCTTGATCGAACTTGTAGAGAACCGAGCTCAAGTAAAGTAGTTCGACTGATCCGATGATTGAAACGTAGAGGAACACAAAGATCACATTGGTCTTCCATATCATGAGCATCACCAAAACAAGAAATGCAGACGTGAGAGTCATCACAAACACCACAGCAATCCCTACAAAGGATTATTATTATCACAAGATTAAACTAATCAAACTATACTCCAACCGTGTTATTTAATTATTACAACACATAATAACTATCGGAGCATAATTCATGCATGAATTAAAATACTATTATATTAAAAAAAAGAATATGAGGCACAGAGGGATGATATTGATCATTTACCATAAGCATTTCCGATCTTGGTGGTTGTACGAAATCCGAGGGTGACACAAACACAAGCAAACATGAGTAGGTAATTGACTTCCGGAATGTAAACTTGACCGGGGTATTTGGTGGAGGTGTGAACGATTTTAACACGAGGAAAACAACCTAGTGAAAGAGATTGTTGGATGATAGAGAAAGTTCCAGAGATCATTGCTTGGCTAGCGATGATTGATGCCGCGACCGCCACCACGAACATTGGCCAGTACATCTTTCCTGCCTCACATTAGTTTATCACTTTAATGAATATTTATTCAACAAAATATAATCCACATCCCAAAACACTAAGATCGTGATTATAACAACTCAAGAAAACTAGTTATCATCGGTGTGTTATATATTACCCAATTATGATCGTTACATAATTACTACATTGCACAATTGAGGATCATGACTTCACTTTAGAGTTGAATCATGGGGAGGAAGAAAATATTTTATAAATTATTGATTATTATTTATTAGTCAAGGAAGTTATGGACTTACATCTTCAAAGACATAACTAAGGTGTTTCAAAAGTTCAAGAATGGTCCGCAAAAGTGGAGGTGGAGAAATTTTGCAAACCAAAGTGTACGTCTGAGAATGGATAATGGGCTTGAGTTTATATCCAAAAAATTCTTAAGGTGCGAACTAAAGATTACTAATTAATAAGTTCAATCAGTGTCTTAACTTGATTCATTTTAAGAGAAATCAAATTAATAATATATTATTGTAACAATATTAATTCAGCTGTTATTTTTTATTATTTATAATTTACTCTAGTGTTATTTATTAACGAATAAAATAGTATTTTCAGACATTATTTTGAATTCATAAGTGATTTAATTTATAAATTTTAAATTTTAAACTTCTAATATTGTCATATGCTATATATTTATTTATAACACCAACTATTAGAGAGTGAACTGATATTTTAAAAAGACGACTCCTAAAATGATCATTTTGATATTTCAAAGTTGCCATTGTGAATCTCAAAATGACTTTTTGGATTTCTTCACAAGTGAATGTATAGAAATATATAGTAATGCTTTATTACATTACTTATTGAAAACAGTTGCATAACAAACTATTTAAACGGAGATGAAGGACAAAATAAGAAATTAGAAGGCATACTAAAAGTAAATTTTCATAGCCCAATTCATGCTATCCTAAATTATTTGTCTCAGCCTACTTTTATATATTTATCAAAATTAAATTTTAAATAATTAAATATAATGGACTACAGTTAACATGCATGCATTAACAAATGGAACGTTAAGAATTTACACACAAGATATGGAATAAACATGCAATTTGTAATTTTGGACATGGTATCACATTTAATAACACTTTTTTTCTGTGTCTCGATTCTAATTCTATTCAATATAATTATATTTTAACACTTAATAACATATTTTTGTAGGTCATCAGACAATATTATTCAAATCAACTATATTTTAACACTTAATAATTTATTTTTTGTGGGTCTCAATCTTTAGTACCACTCAATTCAACTACATTTTATTAAAATCTATGTCGCATCAAATGGTGCATGATTTTATAAAATGGAGTGAGTATATAACAGCCTATTTATAATCTTTAAAAATATAATATGTAGGTTTAACCTTTGTCATATCTAACAAGGTTATTTTTGTTTGGATTGTTTGATTTTATAAAATGGAGTGAAGATAACCTGTTTAGAGTAGTTTTCTGTAAGTTGTAAAGGGACACGACCCTTATTCGTGCATAAGTTTCAATCAAGCTTGTACTTGAAACTTGTGGCTCGTTCTCAGCGAGTATAAATAAGAAGAGTATCCTAGTAGTGGATATCTAATCCAGTTTGGATTAGACCGTGGACGTAGGGGGTTTCCGGAACCACGTAAAAATAACTGTGTTATTTACTTTCTGCATTCATATTCAGTTGTTCTTATTCTCTATCTATCATACTCATTCAATCTGCATTCTTAATCAATCTCCTAAATACTCGATTAAGTTTTCTAAAGATTTTCTTAACAAGAGCACCGACTAAGTCCACCATTATTCCGCACATGATACACTGTTGGAGTTTAAGCTTAATCTTACTCTCTGCTGTGTATAACTCACTTGAGAGACTTTACTTGGACAGAACAAGATCGATTAGAAAATCAATCTGTTCTATCACATCGAGCAATCTGTGTTTCAGAAAGCTTACATCTCTCTGATTAAATTAGTCAAGTAAACTGAAAAGTTTGTATTTGGTGTATTCCCCCCCCATACACCAAACCTTGCTCTTTCGGGACCAACAAGTGGTATCAGAGCAGTGGTTCAAACTGACCATTGTTTTGTTTCACAAGGTTAATAACTGCGTGGTCTACTTGAATAGATCTAGAAAATCTTTTTCATCATTTGCATCCTATCTGTCATTATGGAATCATCTGTTATCAGGGCATGCGAAGAATTCTCCATCCAAGGTTACAGAGAGTGGAGTTTCAGAATAAAGATGTGTCTCAAAGCTCATCACTGCCTTATGTGGAAGGTAATTGAAGAAGGACCATTAGCCATTACTGAAGAAACAACTCGTATCACAGAAACAGGAGTACACAAAGAAGAAGTACTTAAAGATCCCAGAAAGTACACTCCAGAAGAAAGAAGAGAAGCAAATCTTGATGATTTTGCTAAAGGAATTATTTCCAGTACTGTAAAAGGAGTTCATCTGGCTAAGATCCAAGACCTTGATACAGCCAAAGAAATGTGGGAAGCCTTGAGAGATCTCAGTCTAGGATCTGAAGCAATGATCGAGAACAAGCTATCCCTAGCATGTAACAAGTTCGATGAATTCAAAATGAAACCTGGAGAAACCATTGAACAAATGAAGAACAGGTTCATTGAAGTACTACTTGAAGTGTCTGCCTTCAAAAAGAATAAGTACACACAGAGAGAGAAGAATCTCAAGATTCTTAGAGCTCTACCACCAAGCTGGGAAATTTATTCAGCTATGCAACCTCTACGTGCTGATTTTAATGATCTATCTGTAGAAGCACTTTTTGATCATCTTGCTGTCCATGAATGTGACATCAGAAGAATTCATGGACCAGATTACTCTTCCAGCAAGAAGAGCGAGAATAGCTCAAAGAAGGAGAAAGAGACTGCCTTCAAAGCGAAGTGCAAAACAGATGAATCAGCATCATCTGCTACACCAGCAGAAGGAGGATATGATAAGTTGCTCAAAGAATTCTCAATGATTGCAAAGAGAATGGACAAGATGGAAGTCAGATCAAGAAAGTATCGTAGGTTCTACAAAGACAACAAGAGTAGATACCAGAAGAACAAAGATGCAGAACGATCTGATGACAAAACAGAAAGTAGAGGTAATGGTAAAATCACTAATCCTACTGACTATACTTGTTATGGTTGTGGGAGAACAGGTTTTTTCAAAACCGATTGCCCAGACTTATCTAAAAGTCAAAGAGAAGAACTACGAGCTAAGAGGGACAGAAAACTAAAAGCTCAACGTAAAGCCATGATAGCAGAAGAAGAAGATTATAGCTCAAGTCATCTATCTGATAGTTCAACAGAAGATGATGAAGCATTCTTTGCCAAAGAAGAAGAAAACTGGGATGAATGCTATGTAGGACTAGACAACGGTCTAGATGATGTAGAGGTAAATTCCTGCTACTCTAACTCTTCAAATAATACTGATCTGGAACAGGAAATAGAAGATCAAGATGAATACTCTTGGGATGAAGTCAATGAGATGTTCAAAAGCTACTCGAGCATCAAGAGATTATTTAAAGAAGTAGTTGAAGAGAATGATAGGATGAAGAAAACAGAACAGATACTGAGTACTACTAATACACAGTTCGTTGCTCAAATATCTGATCTGGAAGAATAGATTAAAGGAAAAGACAATGAGATTCATTCGCTAAACTCTAAGGTAAAAGATCTCATTACAAGAAACAACGTTGCAGAAGAGAAGATAAAGAAAGGAAAGGAAATGGTATACAAGAGTGATGAACGTGCCAAGCTGCTAATCAACCTTCAACAACAGGGTACATCTGGATTAGGATATCCAGGTCACTCAGAGAAATCCTCTAGCACCATGAAATTCGTACCAGAAAGGAAACAGATTCCAGATCAAGTGATAAATCTTAGAAACAAGAAAGAACAACCACAGAAGATAATGGTGAAACAAACTGGCAACAGACAGTACCATCAAACAAAGGAACAATCAGCAGGTTACACAAGAACAGAAAGGATACACAACAAGAAAGTCAACAAGACTTTACCCAACAAGAATGTCAACAGGACAGTACCCACTAATAAAAGACTGAAGAATGATGGAACAGAAAGACATCATCAATCTATATTTCATTCTGTGTCAAAAGTTGATAACAAAGGAAATGTTATTACTTGTTATATTGCTGTCCCCAACCCAAAAAAGTTCTGGATTCGAAAAGGAACATTTGCTAATAACCAAGCACCCAAATATTGAAGGGTAGCTAAGTGTATTTATTTGCAGGTTCAGAAGACTGCAAGAAGGTACAAGATAGCAAAAGGAGCAATCTGGATCATTGATAGTGGCTGTTCAAAACACATGACGTGTGACAAGAACCTACTATCAGATTATATAGAGAAACCAGGACCTCAGGTCACTTTTGGATGTAATTGAAAAGGATATACCAGAGGATATGGAAACATAAAAGTTGGCAAGACCACCATCACAAACGTATCATATGTTGAGGGTCTTAGTCACAATCTGTTTTCTGTAAGTCAGTTCTGTACCAATGGCAATCAGATTGTTTTTGACGCTAACAATTGTTTTGTTAAGAACAAAGAAGGAGATGAGATACTCCTTACCAGGAAGTTGCAGGATAAATTATACATTGTGCAATGGAACAATCAGATTGAGACATGTCTGGTCACGAAGACAGTATCAGAAACTAGTTGGCTATGGCATAAACGATTAAGCCATCTCAATTTCAAGTCAATCAATAAGATTGCACGAGAGAAACTAGTTGAAGGACTACCAGATCAAATATATGACAAGAATCACATCTGTGAAGCATGTCAAGCTGGAAAACAAACCAGATCATCATTTTCTAGCAAATCTGCTCAGTCATCTACCAGAATCCTAGAGTTACTACATTTAGACTTATTTGGTCTAGTTAAACCACTAAGTATAAATGGTAGAAAATACACTCTAGTCATCATTGATGATTATTCAAGATTCACATGGGTAATCTTCTTATATAAGAAGAAAGAGACACTAGAAAAGCTACCAAACTTCCTCAACAAGATCACCAAGAAAAAGGAAGTTTCTGTTACCACCATCAGAACAGATCGTGGAACAGAATTCCTAAACCAGAAGATTGAGGGTTACTGCAACCAGATGGGAATCACACATCAAACATCTGCTGCCAGAACACCTCAACAGAACGGTGTAGTTGAAAGAAGAAACATATCATTAAAAGAAGCAGCTCGCACAATGCTGAATGCAACCAGATTACCCAAGAAATTTTGGGCAGAAGCTATCTCTACAGCCTGCTATACACAGAATAGAGCTGTAGTTACCATCAGACATGGAAAGACACCATATGAAGTTTGGAACAATAGAAAGCCCAGGATACATTACTTCCGTACTTTTGGTTGTTTATGTTACATCCATAACAATGGGAAATCACAGTTGAAAATCTTTGATAGCAAAGCTGACCCTGGAATATTCTTAGGATATTCTGATGTTAGTAAAGCTTATAGAGTTTACAACAAGAAGACTCATATTGTGGAAGTAACACCTCATATTGTCTTTGATGAATCTCTCATCTTTGACAAAGAATCTGGTGATGATCAAACACAAGACCAGAACAAGAATAAGAGAACAGGAGGAATTCTACTAGAAGATATTCTAATCTGGAATACATCAGAAGAGAATGATGTTGAAACACCAAATTATGCTGAAGCAGTAAGCTTGCAGCAAGGGGGAACAGAACAGATCACACTAATCCCACCAGAAAATAATCAACCAGAAGAAGTAGAAAACAATGTTGAGCAAGCTCAAGATCAACCAGAAGGATCAAGAGATACAAATGGTTGGAACAATAATCAAGAAATAGAAGAACCAGAAGTGGAAAATCCTTTTCAAACATCTCATCCAGAATTTGAGGACCCAACAAATGAACCAGAACCTGAGATATCAGAAGAAGAAATGACCAGCAGGAGGAGATGGATACAGGACAACCATCCCCCTGAACAGATCGTTGGGAACCCAGGTGATAGAGTAAGAACCAGAAGAATGCATGGAGAGAGTGCACTTCTCAGCTGCTATCTATCACGTGTTGAACCCTCTGATACTTATGAAACACTCAAAGATGTAGATTGGGTTATTGCTATGCAAGAAGAACTCAATGAGTTCAAAAGAAACCAAGTCTGGTATATGGTAGACAGACCAAAACATCAAGGAGTAATAGGTGTCAAATGGGTATTCAAGAATAAGCGAGATGAAAGTGGAGAAGTAGTCAGAAACAAAGCTAGACTTGTAGCAAAAGGATACAGTCAACAGGAAGGTATCGATTTTGACGAGACTTTTGCACCAGTCGCCAGATTGGAAGCAATCAGATTATTCCTCGCATATGCAGCATACAAAAGATTCAAAGTGTACCAGATGGATGTTAAAAGTGCATTCTTAAATGGTATACTTGAAGAAGAAGTATATGTTGAACAACCACCTGGTTTTGAAGAGGGAAATCCTGACCAGAAAGTATATAGATTAGCTAAAGCTGTCTATGGTTTGAAACAGGCACCCAGAGCGTGGTATGAAACATTGTCAACATTTCTGCTGGAATCAGGATTCAAGAGAGGTTCTGTAGACAATGTTTGTCATTAAAGTCAAAGAACATATCCTTTTAGTCCAGATATATGTAGACGACATAATTTTTGGATCTCAATCGTCTCATTTATGTGATAAATTTGTTGATCTAATGAAGAAAAAATATCAAATGTCCATGATGGGCGAGATGAATTTCTTCTTAGGCTTGCAAGTAAAACAGTTACCAGATGGTATCTTTGTAAATCAAGCAAAGTACATCAACGATCTGGTCAACAAATTTGGAGTTAAAGACAGCAAGCCAGCCAAGATTCCAATGCAGACAAATGGAAAGATAGACCCAGATCCAGAAGGCAAACCAGCACCTATAATAAAATACAGAGGCATAATTGGCTCACTATTATACCTTACTGCAAGTCGACCAGATATCACGTTTGCAGTAGGAGTGTGTGCCAGATATCAAGCCAATCCCAAAGAATCACATATGGAAGCTGTCAAAAAGATACTTAGATATCTTAAAGGAACAGCTCACGTTGGTCTCTGGTATCCACATGACGACAACTTTGAGATAACAGGCTATTCTGACTCAGATTATGCAGGATGCAAACTGGACAGAAAGTCTACCTCTGGAACGTGTCAATTTCTAGGAAACAAGTTGATATCTTGGTTTTCAAAGAAACAGACATCCGTTGCCACATCAACAACAGAAGCAGAATATATGGCTGCTGGAAGCTGTTGTGCACAAATCCTATGGTTGAAGCAGCAACTAAAGGATTACGTGATTGAAGTAAAAGAGATACCAATATTCTGTGATAGTTCAAGTGCAATAGCTATAACACAGAATCCAGTACTTCACACAAGATGCAAACATGTTGATGTGAGACATCATTTTATTAGAGATCATGTGGAGAGAAAGCACATCCAGATCGAGAAAATCCATACAGATATCCAACGTGCTGATATACTGACAAAAGCCCTACCAGAAGAGAGATTTAAGATGCTATGTGGAAAGCTTGGATTACTAAGTCTGGATGATAGATCAAGCAGAGAGTTACCAGAATGCAAATAGCAAAAGGTTACCAGACTGCAAATACCAGAACGTTAACAATAGAAAGCTACCAGAACGTTAACAACAGAAAGCTACCAGAACGTTAACAACAGAAAGCTACCAGAATGTTAACAACAAAAAGCTACCAGAACGTTAACAACAGAAGGCTTTCAAGATTTACAGAGTGTCAAGAAGGAAATAATAATTTCACGTGTCATTAATTACTCAAATTAGAGTATCACGTGGAAATTATTTCTTACTTACTAAGTCAAGGGGGAACTTTTTGAGGAAATTGAAGCGACCGAGATAACAGACGTCACTTCCCATAATCAATCTACGAGATTACAGTCTGAAAAATTATTTCTTTTTCTAGATTTACTAAATCTTCTATTTTTGTGATGATTAGCACAACTTTGGGAATTGGGATCGAGAAAATCCCTGCAAGAAGTAGAAAAAGGAAAGTTGCCCAAAAGTAAGAGATACACACACGCTCGCCTACAAACCCTAGGATCTAGAGCGTACATCTCACGCAAGGAAAGGCGGCAAAACAAAGACTGAAGCGGGAAAACTAAAAAGGGAGATATTCATCCAACCATCCATTTTCTATGCTTTCATCTGTGCCATTGATTATTATGTTATATATATGCGATTTACATCTCACTAGACTGTTCACTTTCACTTTCATTGCACTGAGCACTACTATCATTAAGCACTTAAGGATTTCCCAACTTTTCTGCAAATCTCTCTCAAAACATCTTCGATTCGATTATGGCACCCCAAACTTCCTTGTTTCTTCAACACGTGACCGAAGTTCAGAAGTTTCTCTCACCTGAACCTTATGCTATGTTTAATACTCACGGTTTTCGAAAACTTGAAGAAATATTCGCCATTGTTACTCGCTGCAAAGGTTTTTATATTCTGCATCTTACTTTCATTATTGCTCTCTTATGATCTGCCCATGAATATACATATACTGGTTCTGTATGTTCTTATGGTGTTAGGTTTCTGCAATATTGTTACCTCTCACCCTAACGCATTCCTGGCGAAACAAGTGGCTTCATTCTACCTAACATGGCAGAATGATAAACATGGCTTTGAAGCAAACGTGTTAATGCCAATCGGCGATAGAACCAGCAAAACGCCATACAATGTCATTGAGATGATCAACCAGACGTACCGGTTGAAAGATGAAGGCTTAACACTAGATGATATCACTCCTGCGCAACTACAAGAAGCAGTTAAAATAGTGATGGTGATACCGATCAAATATACTGGAAGAATGTTTCAACGATCCCTACGTCAACCAGGATTCAAGCTATTACTCGAGATGATTCAGAGGATATTTCTGAACCATAGTGGGTCGTATGATCAAGTGACTCCTGAAAAATTCTGAATTCTCACAGCGGTTGTTCTCAATCTTTGAGTCAACTGGAGCAGAATATTATTTGAACTGATGGCCAAGGAAGCAAAATTGGTCACATATACCAAGGACAGCAGAGGCAGAGGAACTTCAGTGGAAGTCAGAAGAAACCTACGACATTCCACCAAGATCAGTTTGATGGTGGAAAGATTTTTCAAGCAGAAAGTCTGGGATGACGCTGTGGAATTCAACCCCAGTCTCTCCATACCCAAAGATCAACACCAGCTTGAGATGTCTTTGGGACTCGCACCACAATTTTTCAACAAAATACCTGATGAGGTGCATCGTGTTGCAGCACTGGAAGTGGGTAGTTCTAACCCTACATGGGTACCACCTACTAAAAGTGTTGAGAAGAAGAAAGAGAAAGTTTCCAAGGAAAGAGTGGTAAAAGAGAAGGCAGCACGTAAACGAGGTAGCTCTGTTGAAACAGAAACCTCTGCCTCGCAACCGAAACAAAAGAAACGACGACTACAGAAAGTACAAGAGCCTTCTCCACCACCAGCAGATACAGCAGAACAATCTGATAGACCAGATTGCACACCATCAGAACATGAAGAAGAAACACCACAGGCTGCAGCAGAACAAGCAGAAAGCCCAGCAGGTGATGTGGAACCAGAAACAAGTCATATTCCACATCCAGAGAAAGATTTTTCTCCTGCAAGAACAGCTACACCCTCACCTAGCAGAATGGAGAGAATCAGCGAGGATGACGAGGAATGCGAATCAGCCGATGAAGTAGAAGCAAGGAAACAACAAGCAGAGAGTGTCATCAATCTGCTGGAAAACGAGGCCGAACATTCTGTCCTGCAAGAGTTTCCTGGAATCAACCTGTTTCCAGAGAGTTTGGGAGCAGCAAGACGCATCAAGCTTTACTTGCTGGTCAAGGACAGCGAGTACTATGTCTTTGATGCACTGCTCCAGCTCAAAACCATTGATGAACTCAAGAAGGAAGAAGCAACGCTGCTGAGTCTACTACAGGTCACCACCATCCAAGAAATAAGAGCAGAATTCAAGCAACTCATCTCTGGTATTATGAAACAAGAGGCAGATAGTTTGAAGATTGATCTGCAAACACCACAACCCGAAGTCCAGATGGATGAAGCAGCACCAGCAGATCAACCACAACAAGAGGCAGAACAACACCCAGAGCAGGAAGAAACTTCATCCAAGAAGTCTGCCAAGAAAACACCTATCATCGACCTTGATTCAGGTGATGATGAACCAGTGGGTCAGCACATTGGTGGCGAGCCGAGCAATGAAATATATACCCATGGTGCTGCACAGAAGTTGAAGAAACACATCAACTTCTACACCATGGAAGAACTCTTGGAAAGAGAGCCCAAGACCTTCAATAACTATCAACTGGACAATCTGATTACTCTTAGAGTTGAAGACCACATGACTGATGTATGCAACTCCATACACGAAAAAGCCACCCAGATTCTTTCTGATTTTAATCAACATCAGAAAGACTATGTAAATGACATGGATCGTGACATCAGAGGCAAGCTCAGAACAATCAGAAAGGAGCTAGACAAAAAGATAGATGATGACCGCCTCCAAAATGAAGCAGAACAGGCAAAGATCAATCTTCGTCTCAACAGCATGGAAGAAAAGGCAGAAAAGACAACATCTCTGGTAGCTGATCTGTTAGCCAAACAACAAGAAACCATTGCTGCTGCTGTAGCATAGAAAGGCACTCAACTAGCTGCTCAGTTGAAGGAAAATGCTGACTTACTCATCCATTCACAATTCGCCACATTTGAAAATGAGAAGTTTGTGGAGCTGATGAAGAGACACCAGATGGATGTGCTAGATGACCTTCTGTACCCCAATCCAGAAGAATTTGAAGTTCAAAGCAACCGCATTACTACCGTTGAAGAACTTCAAGAAACATATGACAAGACTCTGTCAACACTGAACAGCAGGCTCGAGCAAAAGCTTCATGCAACTGACCAGAAAGTTAATCTATTGCTCGGGTACAAGGCTGACGCTGAAGATAAAATGGCGCAAATGACAGAAGAGATTGCCTCTCTGCGTACACTTATAACAACCCTCTTTGATGCTGTCAAAAAGGGGGAAATATCAGAAGATAAAGGAGGTAAAGTTAGCAGCAAGTTTCTGGAAACAGAAGAAGTGGTGATTGAAACAGAAACACCAGCACCAACTCAACCAAGACCAACCACACCACCTAGACCTGACCCCACCCTACTGGGATCAGAACAAGCTCAACCAGCACCACCGCAGATCCCCACAGACAAAGGCAAGAAACCGATCGATGAGGGAGACCAGATAGCTGAACTGTTGCTGT
>JAPKLX010000090.1:579143-594769 GCA_026898415.1 Leonotis leonurus | reverse complement strand
ACCCACTGATGCATGGGTTCCAGAAGGAGATCAGATCGACTGGGAGAAAGTAAAGTAAGGCTTCATCCTGAACAGATACTTTTTGAAGGAGCCTACATATTCAGAGTCTATTCCAGATGAGGACTTCAACAGATATCTGGACAACTTCAGTGACCAGGGGCTGGTACAGAGGATCAAAACAGCAGCATCTGATGCCAAGATTCAGATCAAAGCCCCTGAGAAAGAGTTTATGGTATGCCCAACCATACCAGGCAGCAACATTCCAGATAAGACTTATATTCTAAACTACATCAATCAACTGGCAAAGATCAAAGGCTATAAAATCGACAACCATGATCCAAACTATGCCAGGGTGAGAGATGGCATCTATGAGAGCATCCAACTGGTTTCCGATGCACAGAGAGAGAAAATGAAGAAGGGCGGAGCAGTCAAATGGTTTTCTTAGATAGGTTTTAATTCTTATCTTCTGTCTTATTTCAGCCATCCTCCTGTACTCATCAATTCATATATCTATGGATGTGGAATTTTCTGGAGACAATATCCTACTGTCTTATTATCTTATTGTTGTTTACTGTTATTTAACTTAAATAACAAATAACTAATCTCTCCAGAACATGATACATGCTAATTTGATTACGCTGTCTAAGTGTAGTTTTGATATCATCAAAAAGGGGGAAATTGTTGGGAAACCCACAAATATTCTAAGTTTTGATGATGTTCTCTCAAAAACACACTTGGTATTATTCATGTTCTGTATCATTTCTTTTGGTTTCTATAAACCAGAAAGTTGAACCAGAAAGCTTCATACAGAAAGATGGAAAATGTCTCAGACAAAAAGTGGAGCAAGACAACTTTAACAGAAAGTTAAACCAGCAAGTCTCAGACAGAAAGTGGAGCAAGTCAACTTTAACAGAAAGTTGAACCAGAAAACTTCAACCAGAAAGATGGAAGATGTCTCGGACAGAAAGTTGAACCAACAAGTAACAGACAGAAAGACACTTAAAACTAGAAAGTGTCTAAACCAGTGTTCAACCAGTAAAGCACTTCAAACCAGAAAGTGTCTAAACCAGTGTTCAACCAGAAAAGCACTTCAACCAGAAAGTGTCTAACCAGTGTTCAACCAGAAAAGCACTTCAACCAGAAAATGTCTAACCAGTATTCAACCAGAAAGGCACTAAGACCAGAAAGGACATAACCAGAAGGTTTGAAGCAAAACAGAAAGAGCTGAACCAATTCTGTCAATGATGCATTAAAATCCATCCATCGAGAATTGGAAAGAGAATCACTGATTGACACGAAGAAGGAAAGTAATCACAGATGATCTGCTTCCCATTCATAGAAGATTCAATCAACGACTCTACAAGGAAAGATGAGATATGATTGATTGGCAATCCACAAATCAAATCACGCCAATCAACAAACGGCTAGAATTTCAAATTCAGAGCCTATATATGTTTGAAGTTTTAAAGTCTGAAAGTAAACAAGAGCTACATTACAGAAAGACATTCAAGCGATTCTTTCTTTCATCAGACAAAAGCTTCAATCCGTTCGTGATCGTAATCACATCAACCCAACCTCGATTCAAGTCTGTCTTATCGAGAGAAGAAGGAGATCTTTACTAGCTAGTAGTTTTCTAGTGGATTAACGTGAAGATAACCTGTTTACAGTAGTTTTCTGTAAGTTGTAAAGGGACACGACCCTTATTCGTGCATAAGTTTCAATCAAGCTTGTACTTGAAACTTGTGGCTCATTCTCAGCGAGTATAAATAAGAAGAGTATCCTAGTAGTGGATATCTAATCCAGTTTGGATTAGACCGTGGACGTAGGGGGTTTCCGGAACCACGTAAAAATAACTGTGTTATTTACTTTCTGCATTCATATTCAGTTGTTCTTATTCTCTATCTATCATACTCATTCAATCTGCATTCTTAATCAATCTCCTAAATACTCGATTAAGTTTTCTAAAGATTTTCTTAACAAGAGCACCGACTAAGTCTACCATTATTCCGCACACGATACACTGTTGGAGTTTAAGCTTAATCTTACTCTCTGCTGTGTATAACTCACTTGAGAGACTTTACTTGGACAGAACAAGATCGATTAGAAAATCAATCTGGTCTATCACATCGAGCAATCTGTGTTTCAGAAAGCTTACATCTCTCTGATTAAATTAGTCAAGTAAACTGAAAAGTTTGTATTTGGTGTATTCCCCCCCCATACACCAAACCTTACTCTTTCGGGACCAACAGTCATCGCACGCAATCTTGCCTCTTTTAGGAAAGGAGCTCCAACTTGACCTATGTCCTACCACCCAAATTTGGGTCCTCCCAAACACGACACGAAAAATGGAAAAGACTCAATCTTGAACTAAAACGAGACAAAAAAGCACAAAACATGAGATTGACACACTCACACGCTTTAAGCATGATTGTTTTCAAGCGTGTAAATGCAGCTTGGCTAAAAAGACTCAAAGATCAAAAGCCATAATACATAAATCCTGAACATACAAGGCAAGTAGAGAGCGAGAACATGAATCGAACAATCATTCTCAAGTAGGTCAAGATAGAAGTCAAGTGATATAAGAAGCTTCCTCATCCACTCAGCACTATGTGTTTAGACTTTATTGTTTACACTCAGAAGTTTGATCAAGGTAGTCTCATAGGCTTGTCCGCCCTCTCAAAGTCTTCACCCTTTTAACTTGGTCAAGATGTCTAACCTTAGGTCTTATCAGGTATGTAATGTGACTTTAGTTGTAGGTAGGAAAAATTTGGAACTGGGATAAGGTCGGTATGAACTACAATCCACCCTACTTATAGCATATTTTCTTCTTCTGGGCCTAAGCACACTTATTTATAGCACTTAAGGCTCAAATCTCACATGATTCATGCTTATAAGACTGCTTTTCCGTCATGGTCTTCTGTCGTAGGACGTGCTCAAGATATGCCCAAAACTCCATATCACATATCATGTTCAAGAGCATGTACACAACATGCTGGCATGACTAACAGACACAAAATGAAAATAAAAACGAACATAGAACAACAATCTCCCCCACTCACACACGTTGCCCTATGCAAGATGTTAGAGTGTGGACTATCATCTTAACTACCAAAAAGTGGGGCCTCTCTCACTCACACACTTTGCCTTAGACAGAGTGTTACACTAGGAAAGGTCCTCAACAAGACTCAAAATAAAAAAAAAATAAAGTAAAAAAAAAAAAAGCTAAAACAAATGATGGACAAAATTTGGGGGAAACAAGGGGATAACTTAATCACACGTGATCAAAATATGCTAGCTGGACTTTGTGGATCTTTTGCATTGTCTTGTCGATTTTCAACAAGTAAGTCACCAAGTAATCAAGTGGGGTTTCTGGAGAACTAGAACGGGCGGACTTAATTGAGCTCTTTCTTGAGTGCGCTAGGGGATTCTCCACTGGGTCATCCATGATTCTAATGATGCCCTCTGCATCCTCTTCAATGGTGAACATCCTCAGCAGGGTGGTCAAGTTGAAGTGGTCTTCTGTCACGACCGCCCTTCGCTAAGAATAGTGAAGTCGGTGAAAACGTGACTAAGGGAGGGATTAAAGAAGTGGGGTAGAAGAAGGGGTTGATGAAATATCGGTAGAACTGAAAGATACTCCAATAATAAAAATAATTCATAGTACATAATTTAGTTTTAGAACAACCAACAAGTAAAAAAAAAATCGAGTTCAACAGGAGTATAATATAGATTCATAATATGGAACATCAACATTTGCAGCGGAATAGGATCAAGTAAAGTTTACATGTATGAGGACATGTAAACCCCCAAGAGTTCATAATGGCAAAAGAGATCGACAAAGCCTTGTAGAGCACTCCCTCCCATCTTTACTCAACCTGCACATTTAGAAATATATGCAGGGCTGAGTACAAAAGTACTCAGTCGACACATACCGAAAATGCATACTTACAAATATATTTGTCATGCCATGCTGAGTGAAACATAGGGATTTTGTCTTTAAAGCACCTACGTTCACTAAATCATTTTTGTGAAACCTAAAGTTCGACAGCTGTCTAAGTTCTTTAGTAATCTACCATATCTGTATCTAATGTGTACCGGGAAGGTGGCCACCTTCCGCGGACACTTGACCGGTCAACACCTTCGTCGACTCACGGTCATATTGTGTACACTAGTCCGAGCGGGGCTGCTTACCCACTGGAACCCGAACTCGATAAATCATATCAGATAGGCATCATACAAAACATAAAACATTTTATGACAGACAATACTTGAAATATCAATTTCGATTCAAAGCTTTTAAAAAGAAATAACATAAATACGGATATGCACACACATTTGTTTTTGTATGAGAAAGCCTACCTCGATGAGTTTTCCTCTTTCTTCTAAGATTAACCTCTTCTTGTCTTCGGACTCCCACTCCCGTAATAACCTTTAATCAACTTCGTAATGAGATACTCAATTTGAGTATAGGTTCTTTTCTTAACTTCTTTTAAGTGAAATGAAATAATTTTTCGTTAATTCGAGAATTAATCTCGTATCTTAGTTCTACTTGTCTCGAGTACTATATATATATTTCTTAATTATACTTAAATAATTCCATTGGAATCATAATCATAGTTCCTCAATTAATTGTTATTCTTTTAATTAATTTGATATGGTTCACCAAATTAATAATAATAATACTCTTTAATTTAGAGTATTTTTCTTCCAAGACTTTTAATTGGTTAATTAATCAATTAGAGAAGTAACATTTATTGGAAAGTTAAATCCTTGAGAATTATTTATTTATTTATTCATTCCTTATGGTTTAATAAAAATTCTTTGCAAAAAAAATTGGGCTTTGGTATCAATTAAATCCTCCCCTATGTATAGCCCACAAACTAATTATTAAAGCAGTCCAATTCTCAATTAAACTGTAGCCCATTAATTTAAATTTTTCGCCCCAAGCAAAAATAAAAGTCCAGCCCATTTCTTTATCTTTTTCTCCCCAACTAGATAATTATTCCAAGCCCATGAAATCCAAGTTTTCGGCCCACATAAATATTTAATTCTCGGCCCATGGGATTTTCTAATTCTTCCCCATTAATCCTAAACCCTTAATTTACTCTAATCTAATCATAATCCTTTAATTTACTCTAATCTAATCCTAACCCTATTCTTATAATTAATTTACCCTAAACCTAATCCTCACTCACCAGACACCTCTCTCCATTCCTCTCATTCGAACGCCTCCCTCTCCCTCTCCCTGTAATTTCGCCCCTCTCTCCACTCTCTTTTTCTCTCTCGGTTGTAAGGACAACGGCTGGACAGCGGTCGCCGCGTCTCCATCTCGTCACCTCCCTTTTCCTAGCCCGTGCGTGACACCCGGCGGTCATGAAGCAGCTGTGACACCACCGCGTGAAGCTGTCCCGGCTCTGCAGCTTGAGGCTGTCCCGATACTCCTCTATTCTCGGTTAGTTCTTCATCCTCCCCTCCTTACATGTTCAAATTTCTAGAGGATTTTGACTTAAGGTAATCTTTAAGTCGAAATCTAAATTTTTCTAGCCAATTGATTTTGATTTCTTCCTTTTATTGCTGTGTTTCTAACTGGAGAATAGTGGGTTGGGATTTGTGTGATTCTTCCCTGCACCATCTGATTTTGTTTTTGTTATTTGTTGGTTGAGAACTGCCTCTTCGGGCATGTCACAAATTTCAGATTTTTGGACGGGGAGCTCCGTATTAGTTTCGGAGGGGGCCTGTGCGGGAGGGTTCGGTTTCTGGTCTTCAAGTTAGGGTAATTTCATCACCCTTACTATGAGTTTGTTCTGAAGTCATTGGTTATGGTTGAATATATATACTTGATGTTTTGTCATATAAATAGCTTGTGAGGACTGGTGGTTTCTAAGGCATGTCTGCAGATTTCCAACATCCTATATTGAACATGTCTAGGTTCATATTATATTATGTATTGTATGTGTTCTGGAATTAAGAGCATGAAGTGAAAGTAAGGAGTCTATGTATTAGTTTTGAGCTGAACATTGAAGGGTAAAATTATTAACACCAAATGGTGGAGGTTGTGATGTCTTTACTTAGGCTTTTGGTTGGGTGTGTTGATTTGTGGCTGTTCTTTAGAAAGCTAACTGTAATAAAATGCTCTATGGATTAATGATATTCTGCTTCCTAAATCTGATTAGGAGATAGTTTGGTTTTGATGAGGATTCCTGTTAAGTTTTTCTTAGTGTGCTGAGGTGAGGTTCTGAGGTAAGAGTACTAAAATCCTTAACCTTATGTTGAATAATTTGGAATGGTAAGACAGAACAAAGCATAGCAGAATTTCTAACTTCGAATATGAGTTTCTAAGTTCCAAGTTAAGCTTCTGATGTTCTTTCTTGTTAAGAGCATTTTTCTGGTTTTTAAAAGTATGAAGTAGAACTAAGGAGGGAGTTATGAACTAAATTTTTAAGAAGCATTAACATAAGTATTGAATGCTTAAAGCTTTAACTCTTTACCTCAGCTGCAACTACTTCTCCTTGCTTTTGAATTTCCCTACCTTCTCTCCAGCGTGTAGAAAATGTAAGTGGTTGTGGTGTAGTAATTGCTTAAGGAAGTAGTCTATTATATATTGTTAAGATGTGAAGTGGTAGCTTCTAACTTCTGCCTTTGTAGTTCTTATTTTTGCAGGGTATGGAGCATGGAGTAGCCTTGGGACTCTTCCCTTTTCAATCAGCCGTTCTCCTGCCTTTCTTCTTGAGCCTTGTGCTCAGTTGCTACTCCTTCACTCCTCTTATATTGATTTGTACTTATTAGCTATTGGTTGTACTACAAATCTTGTTTAAATCTTTTATTCATAGGGTAGAAAAGGGTGTGGCAGTTGCAGCCTTACTTCTTTGCTGTAGAATGGCCTCCACTTCATGTACTTCAATTGTTTATTTAATTCTTGTAGTAAGTAATGTCTCAAGTTGTAGGTAGGGTTTGAAGAGACATCATCCCATCTCTTTTCTTCATTTCTGCCGTGTAGTAGTAATACAGGTTTCTATTTTATTTCATTCTTTGTTTAATTAATCCATCTTCATATATACTCATATATATAAGTATTCATTTATACAATGCCCTATCTTATACTTTTATTACAATTACTTAAAGATTTTAAGATAGTAATAATTCAATCCCATCTAAGATAATTAAAAGATAGGGTTGCTTTAATACTACTTGATAAAGATCAAACTTTATCCTAACTCTCATATGGATTTAAACTGTAACTAGTTCAATTTAAATATTGTAGAAATAATCCTTTCTAATTTGCCAATTGATTCACTATTAACAAACGAAATCAATTGTTCACAAGTGCACGATGCGAGAATACTACTACGAGGGAGCGGGGTATTACATCTTCTCTTTCATTGGGCTTGTTATAGTTGAGGCCAAGGAGGTTGAGTTTCTTGCCAAAGATAGTGGGAATGTGGGCCAAGGATTGATGCTACATCGGCTTGGACAAAATGTACCTAATCTGCATTGCAAAAAATCATGTGAAGTTCAGCCTCTGCTTCTTCTCTATTGCCCAAAGTATGAAGAAATCGCTCTAGGAAATTTTATTGTTGTTGTCTTTCTTGCCATAAAAATATATGACCAAAATCTCGTGGCACATCTTCACCACCGGGTTCATGAGGGATGACGCATTTGACTCGCTACCCTTTAATTTCTTTGTTCTGGAAAAGCCGCTCCACATTCTATTCCACTGCTCATGGCTGATATTGTACCACCTTGACTACTTCCTTGTAGTTTGGGCTGAAATTTTCTTTGAAGCTAATCATGTCCAAGATTAGGGTTGGTAATCGGGTGCGGCGTGTACGGATAGTAGTAATCCATACCTAGGTCATACCCGCCATCCGACTCGCCACTTGCTATGGATATAAAAGTCACTCAAACCCGCTACCCATCGGATATCCACCACCCACCACCCATTGGATATCCATTTACCCGCCATCCGCTAACAATATTTTAAAAATCAAACCATACTAGATCGGCCAGTTTAACCGCAAACCGGTTAGCTAACTGATCCGGTCACATTAAATTTTAATAAATATGAAAACTATAGTGAACCGGTGAAACTGACTTATTTTATATTTTTGCTTGAGTTGACAAATTTATGTTTAAAATTACTATTTGTTTTGTATGAGTCCTCATTTCATGGAGATCCTTAAACTTTTAATGTGGGACAAAAATTTAAATTTGGATGTTTTATAAAAGCCTTCCTTTGATCGATATCCTTAAATTTTTAATTTGGGATAATAAATTAGATTTGGATGTGTTTGTAGGTGGGTATTTCTCGGATATTTTGTAGGTATTTCATAGGTATTTTATGGATATTTCGTGAGTAATTTTCGCGGGTATAATTTCCTAGGGGTGAGCAATGGTTCGATTCGGTTAAAAACCGAACCAAAATACTAAAACTAAATGAACCGAATTGCTTAGAAATTAAAATCAATTCTACCAAATTATTTACAAAACCAAACCAATCCAAACCGAAATTTAAAATTTGGTTTCGGCTCGGTTTTCGGTTATCCTAAAATTCTAATTATATATTTTTCTCCACAATAAATTTATTATAATTTGCACTCGAAAATTGATGTTTAAATTATTTCAATAAAAACTTTGTTCAATCTTGCATATGATAATTTAAAACATGAAATAAAGATTGAGAAAATTAATTTATTCAAACACTTTCAATTTCTAAGTTTACTCATTTATATTTTAAGTTATTTGTTTACTTTCCTTTTGAAGATATGTTTTAGTTTTATGTTAATTCTTTAGATTTTAAAACTTGTATTTATTATATAAATGAGATTTTATAACAAATACTATTTAAGTTTAAGTAGTTTTTTATTTATTGTAATTTAATATATAATAAAATCTGATCGATTCGGTCAATAACCAAACCGTTTTACAAAAAACTGATCCGAACCATAAAAAATTCGGTTCCTAAAAATTAAAAACGAACCAAAGCTAAATATTTTAAAATCAATCCAAACCGATCAAACATCAATGGTTTGGTTCGATTTTTTGGTATGGATCGGTTTCTGCTCATCCCTACACATACCCGCGAAATAAATATGTATTAAATTCTAGATACAATTTTGAGTTTATTCTTTGGGTGTGTTCTAGCCGTGTGATAGTTGAGAGTGTTTTGCGGAGGTGAGGGGAAGATGATGGTTGTGAGAAATTTAAAAATGGAGAGAGAAAGAGAAGTTATAGGTTAAGGGGAAAGTGGAAATGCTATGGGAAAAATGAGGCGTTGACGGTTATAATGTAATACGCCGGTAGTTACTTGAGGTCTGACGTACTGACGTGCGGTGTCAGTTACGTTCGGCCGAGTAATTATCCCTCGCCTTTCCTATTACTTTCTGCATTGTCCTTCTCCTGCACAAGACAACACACAAGATTGCTTTAGGGAGAACTAGGTCATTCTTTCCCGAGTTAATGTCAAGAGGGTTCGGATGAGCATGAGATTCATCTTCTTCGAGCGTCCATTGAATATAAATTTACCATTTTTCTTTGATTCTCCGGGTTGTACGTCTATGACATTCACACCCTCGCGCACGGCTTCGTCGTCAGGTTCGGGTTTCGTGGTTGGTTCGCAAAATAGGACTGCCTCTCGCAACCTTCAATTTCAGGCAATTATCCTAATTATCGAGTTTAAGATATTTAGTTATAAATTCATCTCCCGAAGATATATATATATATATATATATATATTATTGCTTAACTTCATGTTTAAAATTTTTATATGTTATTACAAGAAATATTTAATTGCATTGCATTAGCATCCATAAATTTTAAAAATTTGCATGATTTTATTCTAATAAATAATTGTGTTCTTAATTTTATTTATGTGGAATTATCATGTCATTTTATTCCAACTTGTAATGCTTAAGGAATTAGATTATAAATGTGTGATTTTATGAATCAAAACTATATAAGCATATATATATAGATGGTGAGTATGCATAAATGTGTATATTTAAACACACACACAAATATATATATATATATATATATATATATATAGGATGTAGATCATATAGAAAGTGATTTTTCTGTAGAAAATAGGAAATGATCTACACCCTTGATTAACCCAAATCAGACGGTTGATTTTAAATCTAGGATTTTCGCACATTTCACACTCACTGCGTGTTGAGTTGTTGTTTGACAGTTCAACAAGGGACATTTATGTAAAATAACTTTAGGCGGTTTTTGGAAAGTTTTTTAAAAACTGAAACTTAGCGTAAATTATGGAGATTAGATAGTTAATTCCATAAAACTCAATCCTCTCAAATGGTGAAATCATTCTTCCCAGAAATCCCTATTGACGCCGCCCTCTCCAACGCCGAGTTCTCCGCCATCAAGTCTGCCTTCGGTTTCTCTTTTCCACCATATCTTCGCTCCATACTACAAGAAGGCCTTTCCGTCGGCGATGGCTTCCCCAATTGGCGCTCCTCCTCGCACCAGCGGTTCCAAATCCTAACCAATCAAGGAAGCTTCTCGAAACAATTTCTAGCTTGATTCCTGGGGCGAACGGCCGTGCGGTGGGGACGTGCGGTTCTCGCGAGGGGGTTCCTGAAGAGCGCGTCGCCTCTCGTGCCGATCTACTGGAATTTCTACCGGAACTTAATTGCACCTAATATATTTATACGAATATAACAATGCATTTGACTGTTTTATACAATTCATATATAATAGTCTAACAATTCAACTGAATTACCAGTATACATAATGATGACAATAACAATTCATTTTACATTCTAATACAACGCCTAAACACAAATACTACAATTCAACTCAATTAACAGTATATGTAATACAATTTATTTTGGGCAGAATGATTATTGAACTTCGTTTATTCACACTTTGAACCGCGCGACTGCTGGGAGTGAGTGTAATCTCGAAATCGTCGTCTTCTTCGTCTCGAAATCGTCGTCTTCTTCGTCTCGAAATCGTTGTCTTCTTCGTCTGAAACAAATGAGAAGATCGAATCTTTTTTTGGGATGAATGATTTTCAATTTTTGAGCGGGTTGAGTTGAAGGGAAGTTACCTTATATTTTGTCCTTAATTTTCGCCTCTTTCTTATTTTTAAAACCTTTCCAAAAACTGCCAGTAGAAAATTTGAGAACTTTGCCCTTATTTGAACTGTCCAACAACAATTCAACACACAGTGTGTGTGAAATGCGCGAATTTACACCAACCGTTAGATTTGGTCCAATCAAGGGTGTAGATCACTTCCTATTTTTTTACCAAAATACTACTTTCTACCTGAAACCAACCCTATATATATATATATATATATATGATTTTATGCATGCATGTGTTTATAAATTTACACACTAGAGTATATATAAACATCTATATATGTGGGTTGTAGGATAGTTCCAATAGAGATTGAAATGACAATACATATATACAAAATATAGATAAAATATACTACGAATTCCTATATCTAGGCTTAATCATTAGAATTGGAGAGAGGGATTTGTTGGGAAAATAAAATTTATTCTTCCTCCACATATCAAACCGTCTCTTCCATGCAAGATAACCCAAATACACACTATTTCCTATCTTCTACACTCTTCAAGACATTCATTCACTCTTACAACTCTGACACTACCTCTTTTTCCCCCACAACCTCCATTGAAGCACTCTCAAGCTCCAGGTATTCATTCCTCCATTGTTGCACACCAACACCATACTCACATCACTCCACTCACCACCTACAAGCTTTCTACATTCTTGCATTGCTCCAACCATCTAGGAAGGAGGAGGATCCACACTTAAGCTTTTTCAAGTTCCTATATTCCTATCTAGAAAGGTAGAACTCTTTCTCATATACTTCTTTGTTCTTTTGAAGTTGAGTATGGTATATAAGCATATAATACTCATATGTCTCCTATTTTTGTCTTAAGATGATATATATATGTTTTCCAGAGATATAATCTAAGAAAAATCGGATCTTTAAGGTTTTAAGTGAGGAAACATTATAGTTGAAACCTGCAAATCTGGTATAAGTGAGGATTTTAAGGTTTTAAGTGAGGAATCATTGTAGATCAAATGTTCTTTCGATATAAGTCTCTGCATGTTTCGTATTGGTATACTTCTCCATTTATTTTGAAACTTTTTATACGAAAACCTTGCTATGTGAACTGTATGTATACAAAAGTTCAGCTTAATCTAAGTTCATTTGGTATTTTTAAAAAATACATGAAGTAGTTCTCTCAACTGTAAAAATCTGAAAATATAGCATGTGCCCTTGTTTTTAGATAACTTATGCAGCTTGTTTCGACATAATTTACTTATCCTTTTATGATAAAAGTTTTTATGTAGAAACCTTGATATGTGAGTATTAATACTGTTAATTTTCATACATTTATATAATATTTGTGATTTTTGAAAAATACTTTAAGATGACTATTTGAAGTAAAAACCTTTGTAAATTGTGACACTTTGTATCCTCAGTTCATGTGGTTTTAGAAGGTTTAATTTATGTTTCAAATTTTCTGGGAATATTAGAATATGTATAGAGGAATCATACTAAGTTTTAGGGAAAACTAAGTTCGTTTGATATTTTTAATAAATCTCTTAAAAATATTGAATGAATCTGAAATATTTTCTCACATAGTTGAACTAATTGTCTTTGTTCTTGGCATTTTATTAATCGGATTTGGTTGAAATTTTTACAGAACCTCCTCTACTATATATTTACCAAATCGTTAAGTTTTCAACACTTTTAAACAATTATAAATATTTTTAAAGGATTTTACAAAATGACAGCTCGTAAGATGATTTTTTTGGCCAGAGCTTAGTATACCTTTAATAACTTCTACCCCACTTAATATTTTTTATTCTAGTTTTTTTTTAATGAAAGAAGACTTCAGTAGCTTTCTATATTGATACATTAGAGTCTCTAGTTACATGTGAGTCGATAGCTATAACCTTTCAAAATCTACTGATTTACGTGAACAATTTGTTCTAAACTTGTTCATAAAAGTATTATATTTTCTTTACCTTAAATTATGTTATGTGTTTCTTTTGCAACATTTTATGAGATGTTATGTGTATATGATATATGTGACATAAATTCCTTGTATAATTATTAGATCTAATTTTATTTTATGAGTTGTATTTATGTAAATTGTTAGGAGTTATCCCTTAAAGCATTTAAAATTAAGTTATAGATTCATATGTACTTTAGTTTATTTAGTTTATGAATGATTTTAAACTTGAGTATGTGTTTACATGATATATATGACCACGAGCATCATGCATATCACGAGCATTCTTTTCAAAAATTTATGAAAATATAGTTATATAATTAATTGCATGACTTATAAATATTTCTAGTATATATATATATAAATATTTCTTGTCAAATATAATTAATTGCATCACTTAGGAATAGAACATAGGGATGACTTGTACGATTAGCCTCCTAAGTTGAGACTTGTATTGTAGGTCCCGCTCAGGTCGATAAGTGACTCGTGCATTTCCCCGTTCAACTAATCCACAGATTCAGGTGGGTTTCCTATTGACAGTACGGTATTTTCGAACTAGTGAGCTCCAAATGTTTTATTAAATGTGAATTTACATGCCAAGTTTTCGTATTGCTCATATGTATGCTAAACATGACAGATCGATTTTACCGTACCCGTTGATTGACTTTGCCAATGATGAAGTTAACAATTGTGCCTTGAGTCGGATCCGGCCAAGGTATTCTACACAGAAAGTCCAGATCAGGTGAACTTGGTCAGGTTCCCTGGTCTTGGCGAAAGGGAATTATTTGCGAAAGACTTCGGTTTTTCCCGTCTAGTCGCAATAAAGAAACACGGTGAATGAGCAAGAAAGGTAACGAGCTCGATAAAATGTTATAATATATGTTTTCATATGCGTAGGGTGGGCTTTCGTTTTAAAACGCCTTGGGACATATGGTTGGGCATGTAATATTCTTTTTATGAATGTTTATTGTTATTTTTTCATTGAAAAAGGGGCAAGAAACCCACGGGGTACATTACTACTCAACCCAAAATTTCTTTCAAATGTTTTTCACAGGTTGAGAGGCGGGCGTAGGCGAGCTGGCGTTGAAGGTTGTTGTTGGCGAGGTTGTTCCCTCCTTCAAGCTAGTATTTCTTTTGTTTCCAATAAGCAAACCTTAAACTATTCTAAGTTGAACTTTCGTTGTTGTTAGTAAACTTTGTTGTGCCTTATATGACTTAGACCTTACTTTATGTTGAACTTTGAAAATGCTTCGATCTCGTAAACTTTTGGTCTTTCTCAAGAGTTAGTTTATTTAAATAGATCATTTTCATTGTCATCATACATTGGAAATGTGGTACTCAAAGTGATTTCGATCATTATTGATAATATTTACATGACCTATTTGCCACGCCCCGATCCCGAGGGACGGCGCACGCGCCAGAGCGTGACTAAGGGAAAAGAAAAGAAGCGGGGAAGAAAGGGGGGCATGGAACGTGTAATCATGATAGAAGAATTGTCCTTGAAAAATGGACAGTAACTAGTTTATAGCTAGGACTAATCTGAATGGGGGAAGAGACAAATAAATCCACCAGTAGATATAGTCAACAATGATGTCATGATCAATGAACAATCGGATGCAAAGAGATGCAATGCAAGACGGGGTTGGAGATTATAGCTCGTTACATGGGAGCAGTAATACAGAATCTCAAGCGGCCAAATCATTCCAATAGGAGCCGTCAATAAAGGGCGGAGGTTAGTGAGCCTAGCTCACCAAAAGAAGTCACTCACCCAACTCGTCAAGTGTGGTCGGTGCTACACGACAACATCACAAGGGGTCGAGGAGTAGAGCGTCCAAGAGGGGCCGACTACTTCTAAGCTCTCCTATGAACATGAATCCATGTAATAGAAAATAGTAATTCTCGTGAAGGAACAATGAATCATTTTATTTTCATGAAGCTAATAACATAAAGAATCAGAGACTGAAAAAGAACATGAGCTTGGCAGCAGATAACATAACATGACAGTTTGCAACAACCATTTCCTTAGCCTCGCACGACACCACCAGCCGCTCAATCTGCAAAACAATTTGAAAATATTTTGCAGGGTTGAGTACTAATGTACCCTGTGGATTATGTTATTTAAAAACCTTTTTGCGAAATCATTTTCTGAAAATGAATATCCATACTTGCACAGTATCACATAGAAAGTTTTAAAACAGAAAGTCATTCTATGCATACCAAAACCATTGAGATCTCATTTTCTTTGGCTCAATATTGACATTTGATACCCTTCTATGAACATATGGGGACAGCCCATAGAGGTCCATCATTTATGTCCTTCATCAGTAGGGAACTTTTACCCAAACTGACTTCACTCGAGAATATATGAGGACAACCCACATAAACCCACGTGTACACTAACCATGTTCCAGTGTGCTAACATAGCACATGATCCGATCATCATGCTTGAGGGATCACTTATTGTTGGGAACCCCATAAAATATTCTAAGTTTTGATGATGTTCTTTCAAAAACACACTTGGTATTATACATGTTCTGTACCTTTTCTTTTTTGGTTTCAGCAAAACCAGCAAGTCTCAAGACAGAATGCTAAACCAGAGAGTCTCAA
>JAPKLX010000090.1:561157-579133 GCA_026898415.1 Leonotis leonurus | reverse complement strand
CTCAAGACAGAATGCTAAACCAGAGAGTCTCAAACCAGCAAGTCTCAAAATGAAGCTAGTCAACTTTAACAGAAAGTTGAACCAGAAAAGTTTCAACCAGAAAGATGGAAGATGCCTCGAACAGAAAGTGGTTAACAAACGCTCAAACAGAAAGTACTTCAACCAGAAAGTGATTAACGAATGATCAACCAGAAAGCTCCTCAACCAGAAAGTGTCTAAGACAATATCCAACCAGAAGGACACTAGACCAGAGAGGACACAACCAGAAGGTTTGAAGCAAAATAGAAAGAGCAGAACCAAACCTGTCCATAAAGCATTAAAGACCTTCCATCGAAGAAATAGAAACTGAATCACTGATTGATATGAAGAAGGAAAGCAATCACAGATGATCTGCTCACCATTCATGAAAGATTCAATCAACAACTCTACAAGGAAATAAGAGATATGATTGATTGGCAATTAACAAATCAAATCACGCCAATCAACAAACGGCTAGAATTTCAAATTCAGAGCCTATATATGTTTGAAGATTTAACGTCTGAGAAAGATAAGATATACAGCGCTATACTGCAGAAATATTCTCAAGCATCCTATCTCCATATCAGACTTAAGCTTCAACCTGTTCGTGATAGTAATCACACCAACTCACCTCGATTCAAGTCTGTCTTATCGAGAGAAGAAGGAGATCTTTACTAGCTAGTAGTTTTCTAGTGGATTAACGTGAAGATAGCCTGTTTACAGTAGTTTTCTGTAAGTTGTAAAGGGACACGACCCTTATTCATGCATAAGTTTCAATAAGGTTTTGTAATTGGAACTTGTGGCTCGTTCTCAGCGAGGTTAAATAAGAAGAGTATCCTAGTAGTGGATATCTAATCCAGTTTGGATTAGACCGTGGACGTAGGGGGTTTCCCGAACCACGTAAAAATAACTGTGCCATTTAAATCCTGCATTTTATGTTCAGTTGTTTTTATTCTGCATCTATCATCCTCATTCAAATCTGCATTCTTAATCTATCTTCTAAATATTCGATTAAGTCTTCAAAAGATTTTCATAACAAGAGCCCCGACTAAGTCCACCATTATTCCGCACACGATACACTGTTAGAGTTTAAGTATAAACTTACTCTCTGCCTTGTATAACTCACTTGAGAGACTTTACCTGGATAGAACAAGATCGATTAGAAGATCAATCTGTTTTATCACCCTGAGCAATCTGTGTTTCAGAAAGCTACATCTCTCTGATTAAAATAGTCAAGTAAACTGAAAAGTTTGCATTTGGTGTATTCCCCCCCCCCCCCCCCATACACCAAACCTCGCTCTTTCGGGACCAACACTTATCCAATAAGGAGCAAAACATTTTAACATGGAAATACATTTGAAAACATATATACATTTGAAAACATATATCCAATAAGGAGCAAAACATTTTAACATGCTTGAGGGAAATACATTTGAAAACATATATACATTTGAAATACATTTTAACATGGAAATACATTTCATAAATATCAGAACTTAATAACTCAAAAATACATTTGAAAACATATATACACCCACCTGTCATCAGATACCAATACCGTGTGATAACCGTAAATTTGTCAAATGTCTCGTTCACAATCGTAAGCACCTGAAAATTGTACGGAACAACTTTTGGCCTCAAATCCCAAAACGTAATGCGAATAAAGTGAAAACGAGGAACCGATGGTTTTCTAAGTCTTCTAAGGTCATTTTGGCAATATCCAGAATTTCAAATCAACTTGGCCCAGAAGGCAAAAATACTCAGGACATTATTCTCTATAGGAATATGTAAAAATATTTTTAAAATATGCAACTTTACCTCAAAGCTTACTTGAGAAGATTCGTAGTCCTTTTCAGATTTATGAAAATTGGACCGGTAAAAATTAATGAAATCTCTTTTATAAAATTCCATATTTTTTTCTCTACATGTACTATAAATTTTATCAGAAAATGATTGACCATGAATATTTCTCCTTTAGAAAAACATGAAATAATGCAATAAATAATGACATGTCGATCCTAACCGGGATCCAAATCTAAAATTCAATCCTGCAGAGTAACGGATCTTATGGTCAGAAAATTAAAACCTGAAGGGACCTTAGCTGTCTAATAGACTGATAGTCATGAACGAAAAAATAAATGAAGAAGAGAACGGAGGCGAAAGAATGAAGATAACGATATCAGAATGATGGCGGCGGAGACTCGACGGTAGCTGAGTCACCTTTTTCAAGCTCCATGCCGACCTTCGACTTTACCCTGACGTACCTTGACTTGAATCGATCCTCGATCCTCAAACTTGCAGAACCTCGATACTCGAAAATGGCAGAAGAAAGATGAGAGGAGAGGTGAGAAGAAGCAGAAGGGAGCAAAGGTGCTTCTGCTCAAAGTGAGCGAAGAAAGCATCGCAACCCTCCCCTTACTTATAACCAAATTTTTGATTTTTTTAATATTATTTTTATTATATAATATTATTATTATATTATTATTAGTGTTTAAACCTTAAAATGTCGTAACTTCTACAAACGATCTCCTTTTCGAGCAAACTCAATGTCAACATCTTCATTTCTTAATACTCTACACAATGACTATAATATTAATATATTTTCGGTTATGCATGTAAAAACTAATTTTTATACGACGTACTTAAACTTCAAAAATTCGTAGCAGTTACGTACGAACTCCTTTTTGTGAAAACTTAGTGCCAATATTTTTCTTTTGAAAAACCCTACAAAATGAGTATAATATTGACATGCTTTTGACTTATGCGAAAAGATCATTTTTAAAAGAAACGAGTTAAAAAGTTTTATTGGGTGCCAATTTCACATGTTAGGTCCTAATAGGGTATAATCTCTTCCTAAAATCATTAATTAGTCGTAGTAAGATATCTAAACTCTATTTGAAAAATTCGGGGTATTACACTATTCCATCATAAATTATCCTTATTTATTTAAGTTATAACATTCGTCTCAACCCCGTCTTGGGGTCGTGACATCAGACGACGAAATATCATTGGGAGAATCACATTAATGCTCGTTCATGTGTCCATTACAACGATTGTTCATGTCTAGTTGCCGATTCGATAGTTGGTGGTGCAATTGCTCGGTTGTTTCTTCTTGAGTGGGGGCCTTCCTTGGATCATGGAATATTGCTTGGGAAGTCTAGACGGCAAAGGTGATACACATGTAGGTATTTGTTGAGGCTACACTGCATTGAACTCCCCCGAGTCAGAGAGGTGTCTCAGTCTCCCTCTCGGTCGAGAGACAAACTTAGACTAACTTATTCTCGGTCGAGAGATAGACTTAGACTAACTTATGTCTGATGTAGTGGGGAATCTCAGGTGCCCTCTCGGTCAGGACTCCGACCTAGAAGTACCTTTGGAATGGTTCTCAAGATTGTGATTTCAACCACAACTCATTCCTCGTCCTTGCTCGCGACGTCTTTTTCCATAAATATGGTGTTGCATTGAAGATGACCTTTCGAATTTGTGCTAGGTATCCCAATTGTCTAGATTTTTACAAAGGTCAAGAGAGGGTGTTTATATGATTGCTTGGTAGGTTTTGCAAGCCTAGACCGAGATTGCGACGAATCAGGCTCAAAACCGCTAGAATAGCGTACATAAAGCAAAGTCTTGCCGCCAACGTCAGAACCCTCTTGGCTAGGGTCTCGGTCGAGAGACTGACTGAGAATGATTTCTATTTTACGCCTTTCACGTCTCAATATGGGTCTTTGTAATACCCCGTCTTTTTACCTTAAATAAAGTGGCGAACCTATCAATTTTTTTTTCGAACGCATACCCGATTTACAAAACCTCGAAATCTTAATTGTAATAGAATCTTTAGTAGAAAAATGAATTAATGGGTGCAATACCATTTATAAAGACAAAGTCCTATTAATAGTTATCAATGATATTTAATGCAATCACTGAATATGATTGGCATTTAAGAGACAAATCCTTATGATAAGGTATTTAATACAATCATTGTAGCAATTAATGACGGTTGGATTATTAAATGTAAATAATGATCCTATTTAAGGAAGTATGTGACTTATTATGATATATAGGATAGTCGTCGATGATTAAGAGAAATTAGAATATTAATACCGATCTCAGCTCATTAACCTAACCCAATTTAAGCTATACACTTTTGTTTAATCTATATAGCAAATTTATTTAATGAAAAACGATAGACTTTGGAAGGAAAAAAAATTATACATATAATAAGGATCTAAATGCACAATCACCAATATGTAATAAGGTCCAATAACAAATCTACCTTTAATACATAAGGAATAGTGAGATCTCTTACATACCATATTTAGCAAACTATGAAGACAAAGGTGGAAGGAAAAATGCAACTGTACAAAAAGACAATGGGGAATGTACATTGGTTCTGCCGAAGATATGCTATGTTACAAAATAATGGATGTTGCACTAAACAACCCAGAAAAACCTGCTATATTGAGTAACAAACAAACTAGGAATCTGGAGGAAAGAAGAGACCAAAGAATGGATTTAGAAAAAGGGAAAGGGAGACAGGCTGCAGGAGCAGTCTCGAATGGAGTTTAAGGAGAGAAAGTGAGCTGCCTTCCCCTGCATCTGGGGACAAACAGTCCACAGTCCCCAAAGTCCAGCATGGGAATCTGAAAAAAAAAAAAAGAAACAGGAAAAGTTAGCTTAAGTTATCATAGGAAAGGAAAAGATATGGGATTTTGCAAATGTACGGTATAAGGAAAACTAATAGTGCAAACCTAAAGAGTGAAAGAAGGAAGGAGGAGGGAAGAGGAAGCTGCTGCTTCTACTCTTGGCCGAAGAGAGATGAGGCAGAACCAAGGATAGTGACATTTCAGACTACAACTTTTGAAGAGACCTGCAACATGAGAACAAATGAAATAAATTAAACTTGATGCAATGCAAAGTCAACTAGGTATGGAATGGCTACAGATCTCATGCATAGTTCTTCCCTATAAATACCCCTTGTTTTACCTTAGATAAGATTTGCACTTCACAAACTCATACACTCAGAACACTTAGCATATTAAGAGAAGTATAGGGAAGAGAAAGTTATTCAAATCCAGACCAAAGCACTCCAGTTCTTCAAGGTAAGACTCCAAAACAAAAGAAAGGCCTCAAAATTCAAACTTGAAATTTTAGCATGCGTATTAGTTATTGTGAACCCCGTCTTCATGCTTTAGTCTACTTAGAGAAAGAACTCTAATACTTAGAAGGACTTAGAAACATAGCATGCTTACTTACTCATTTTGACTATACCTTCAAGTTCTAGACATGATTAATTTTAGAACTTAGTAAAGCAAAATCTGGACCTGAATAGCACCTTGATAAGCCTGAATACTTAGAATTCCCCTAAGTTTTGTTATTACTTCAATCACTAACATTACGAAAGCAAGTACATATTTAGACTCGAGAGATAAAACGTATAGTTGTACACTCAAAATTTCAGAGATCACATCCACACATTAATTAACCAAAACAGACCCTAAACTCTTAGGGATTTAAAAAAAAACAGAGAGTTGAGAGCTTAGCTATAATAACAATGCAACCACAGGACAGCCCTCAGCGGCTGTCCAGTTGAACGGACCACCACCGGGCCGATCCCACTCGTTCACCATCAGAACCGAACCACGCCCGCAGCCCAAAACTGCTCCACCCCAAACCAATCCCTCCCGAAACAAGAAAGAACAGTTAATTCAATAAATAAATTACAGCTAAACCAACTGTAAATTATACTTATGCCACGAATTAGTCTCAACTAATAATTTCAAAAAAAATCTGTCACATGCAACCTTAATCAAGTGAGAATCAGAACTGGAACTTGAGGGAAAGAAAGAAAAAGAGAGAGAAGGGCAGACTTAACTGTTGAGTGCAGAGGCATCACCAATGAACAACCTTTCGAGCCTCTATAACCGGACCAGTCGCCGTTGTCCCTATGGACTGGCCATCACCGAACTACCCAGCTCGAAACCCATCCCTCCAATCTCAGAAATAGAATGAAATAATCAAGACCGAATCTTTAAGTCAAAACATCACTAAACTAAATTAAGAAAAGATCAGAATTGATATTTAAAGGGGAGAAAGAAGAGAAGAAATTGATGTAAGCTGAGGAGAAATGAGGATAAGGCAGTAAAGGAGGAGAAAGAAAGGAGATTCTTACCTTAGAACAATCGATGGTAGCTCCACGAGGAGGCTCTGTCCAGAGCCCGACGATGTTGTTTCCACCATAAGCAGTCGCGGGAAGGAGAGAGAGAGAGAGAGCGCAGAAAAAGAGCTGAGGCGGCGGCGAGGGACAACACGGACGCTGCTCGTCGACGCAGCGGCGAAAACGGAGAAGGGAGAAAGAGAGCTAAGGCGACGCAAAGGCAGGAAAAGGGAGAAGGTGTTGGGAACCCCACAGATAATTTAAGTTTTGATGATGTTCTTTCGAAAAACACACTTGGTATTATTTATTCTGTTTTCTATGTGACAGAAAGATGAAAGAAGTCTCAGACAGAAAACTGAAGCAAGTCAACTTTAACAGAAAGTTGAACCAGAAAGCTTCAAACAGAAAGATGAAAGAAGTCTCAGACAGAAAGCTGAAGCAAGTCAACTTTGACAGAAAGTTGAACCAGAGACTTAAACCAGAAAGTTGAAAAATGTCAACCCAGACAGAAAGTTGAACCAGAAACACTTAACCAGAATGTTCAACCAGATCAACTTTCAAAAACTGAAATCAGATGAAATGTCTCTGAAATCCCAAAGTCTTAACAAGTCCCTCGTGCCACAAAAGGAATAGAATCAATCAAGACCAGAAAAGGAAAGTTATCTGTCAAACGATCTGCTTACCATATTTGGAGGATTCTATCAAACGCATTAGAAGGCAAGAGGAGATAATCTTGGGATCCACTTTCCTTGATTAATGAAATCATTTATTTCAAATCAATCAAGTTCAACGGTCAGAATTTCAAAATTCTACATCTATAAAAGCTCGGAACAAAGATTAGCAGAGGTGTACGCGAATAAGCTTGCTATATCATTCAAATCTACTCTGCCCAGAAATCATCTCATCCATCAAAACATTTACTGAGAAAAGATTTCAACCAGATCGTGTTCCGAACCATTCGTTATCATAATCATCCCTCGATTCAAGTCTGTCTTATCGAGAAAGGAAGGAGAATCTTTGCTAGCTAGTAGTTTTCTAGTGGATTAACGTGAAGAAATCCTGTTTACAGTAGTTTTCTGTAAGTTGTAAAGGGACACGACCCTTATTCGTGTATAAGTTTCAATCAGGTTTGTAATTGAAACTTGTGGCTCGTTATTAGCGAGTATAAATAAGAAGAGTATCCTAGTAGTGGATATCTAATCCAGTTTGGATTAGACCGTGGACGTAGGGGGTTTCCCGAACCACGTAAAATAACTGAGTTATTTACTTTCTGTATTTTCATTTCAGTTGTTTTATTCACTATCTGTCATACTCATTCAAACTGCATTCTTAATCAATCCTATAAATTCTTGGTTAAGTTTTCTAAAGGTTTTCTAAAACAAGAGCACCGACTAAGGCCACCATTATTCCACACACAATACACTGCTGGAGAATAAGATTACTCTTACTTTCTGCTTTGTATTACTCTCGAGAGAGATTCTGCTTGGACAGAACACGATTGATTAGATAATCGATCTGGTCTGTCATATTGAGCAATCTGTAATACAGAAAGCTTAAATCTCTCCTTTTAATTAGTCAAGAAAACTGAAAAGTTTGTGTATTTGGTGTATTCCCCCCCCCCCCCCATACACCAAACCTTGCTCTTTCGGGACCAACAAGTGGTATCAGAGCATTGGTTCATACGACCATTGTTTTGTTTCACAAGGTTAACACCTACGTGGTCAACTTGAATAGATCTAGAAAATCTTTTCATCATTTGCATCCTATCTGTCATTATGGAGTCATCTGTAATCAGGGCATGCGAAGAATTCTCCATCCAAGGTTACAGAGAGTGGAGTTTCAGAATCAAGATGTGTCTCAAGGCTCATCACTGCCTGATGTGGAAGGTAATTGAAGAAGGACCATTGGCCATTACTGAAGAAACAACTCGAATCACTGAAACAGGAGTTGTTAAAGAGGATGTACTCAAAGATCCCAGAAAATACACACCTGAAGAAAGAAGAGAAGCAAATCTTGATGATTTTGCCAAAGGAGTTATTTCCAGTACTGTAAAAGGAGTTCATCTGGCTAAGATTCAAGATCTCGATACAGCCAAAGAAATGTGGGAAGCCTTGAGAGATCTTAGTCTAGGCTCTGAAGCAATGATTGAGAACAAGCTGTCTCTAGCATGTAACAAGTTTGATGAATTCAAGATGAAACCTGGAGAAACCATTGAACAGATGAAGAACAGGTTCATTGAAGTACTACTTGAAGTTTCTGCCTTCAAAATGAATAAGTACACACAGAGAGAGAAGAATCTCAAGATTCTTAGAGCTCTACCACCAAGCTGGGAGATTTATTCAGCTATGCAACCTCTATGTGCTGATTTTAATGACTTGTCCGTAGAAGCACTATTTGATCATCTAGCTATCCATGAATGTGACATCAGAAGGATTCACGGACCAGATCATTCCTCCAATAAGAAGAGCGAGAATAACTCAAAGAAGGAGAAAGAGACTGCCTTCAAAGTGAAGTGCAAAACAGATGAATCAGCAGCCTCTGCCACACCAGAAGAAGGAGGATATGATAAGTTACTCAAAGAATTCTCAATGATTGCAAAGAGAATGGACAAAATGGAAATCAGATCAAGAAAATATCGAAGGTTCTACAAAGACAACAAGAGCAGATACCAGCAGAACAAAGAAGCAGAACGATCTGATGACAAAACAGAAAGTAGAGGTAATGGTAAAATCACTAATCCTACTGACTATACTTGTTATGGTTGTGGGAGAACATGCCATTTCAAAACAGATTGCCCAGATTTATCTAAAAGTCAAAGAGAAGAACTACGAGCTAAGAGGGACAGAAAACTAAAAGCTCAACGTAAAGCCATGATAGCAGAAGAAGACTCTAGCTCAAGTCACCTGTCAGATAGTTCATCAGAAGATGATGAAGCATTCTTTGCCAATGAAGAAGAAAGCTGGGATGAATGCTATGTAGGACTAAACAACGGTCTAGATGATGTAGAGGTAAATTCTTGCAACTCTAACTCTTCAAATGATATTAACCTGGAACAGGAAATAGAAGAACAAGATGAATATTCATGGGATGAAGTTAATGAGATGTTCAAGAGCTACTCAAGCATCAAGAGGCTATTTAGAGAAGTTGTTGAAGAAAATGACAGATTGAAGAAATTTGAATAGATATTGAGTAATGCAAACACTCAATTTGTTGCTAACATAAACGATCTGGAAGAACAGATCAAAGGAAAGGACGGTGAGATTCACTCACTAAATTCAAAAGTGAAGGATCTTATCACAAGAAACAATGTAGCTGACGAAAAAATCAAGAAAGGAAAAGAAATGATCTACAAGAGTGATGAACGTGCTAAACTGCTAATTAACATGCAGCAAAAGGGTACATCTGGAGTAGGATATCCAGGCCACTCAGAGAAGCTCTCTAGTATCATAAAATTCGTACCAGAAAGGAAACAAATACCAGACCAAGTGATAAATCTTAGAAACAAGAAAGAACAACCTCAGAAGATGATGGTAAAACAGACTGGCAACAGACAGTACCATCAAACAAGAGAACAACCAACAGATTACACAGGAACAGAAGGAATACACAACAAGAATGTCAACAGGACATTAACATACAAATATGTCAACAAGACATTACCCAACAAAAATGTCAACAGGACAGTACCCACTAATAAAGGATTAAAGAATGATGGAATAGAAAGATATCATCCATCTATATTTCATTCTATGTCAAAAGTTGATAATGATGGAAATACTATCACTTGCTATATTGTTGTCCCCAACCCAAAAGTGTTCTGGATTCGAAAGGGAACATTTGCTAATAACCCAAATATTGAAAGGGTAGCTAAGTGTAATTAATTGCAGGACCAGAAGACTGCAAGAAGGTACAAGATAGCTAAAGGTGCAATCTGGATCATAGATAGTGGCTGTTCGAAACACATGACGTGTGACAAGAACCTACTATCAGACTATATAGAGAAATCAGGTCCTCAGGTCACTTTTGGTTGTAATTCAAAAGGATATACCAGAGGATATGGAAACATAAGAGTTGGCAAGACCACCATCACAAATGTATCATATGTTGAGGGTCTTAGCCACAATCTGTTTTCTGTAAGTCGGTTCTGTGCTAATGGTAATCAGATTATTTTTGATGCTAACAATTGTTTCGTGAAAAGTAAGGAAGGAGATGAGATACTCCTTACCGGAAAGTTGCAGGATAGATTGTATATTGTACAATGGGACAACCAGATTGAGACATGTCTGGTCACTAAGACAGTATCAGAAACTAGTTGGCTGTGGCATAAACGACTAAGTCATCTCAATTTCAAGACAATCAATAAGATTGCACGAGAGAAACTAGTCGAAGGACTACCAGACCAAATATATGACAAGAATCACATCTGTGAAGCATGTCAAGCTGGAAAACAAACCAGATCATCATTTTCTAGCAAATCTGTCCAGTCATCTACCAGAATCTTAGAGTTACTACATTTAGACTTATTTGGTCCAGTTAAGCCATTAAGTATAAATGGTAGAAAATACACTCTGGTCATCATTGATGATTATTCAAGATTCACATGGGTAATCTTCTTATATAAGAAGAAAGAAACATTGGAAAAGCTGCCAAACTTTCTCAACAAAATTACCAAGAAAAAGGAAGTCTCTGTTACTACCATCAGAACAGATCGTGGTACAGAATTCCTAAACCAGAAGATTGAGGATTACTGCAACCAGATGGGAATCACACATCAGACATCTGCAGCCAGAACACCTCAAAAGAATGGAGTAGTTGAAAGAAGAAACAGATCATTAAAAGAAGCAGCTCGCACTATGCTTAATGCAACTAGATTACCTAAGAAATTTAGGGTAGAAGCAATCTCTACAGCTTGCTATACACAGAATAGAGCTGTAGTTACCATCAGACATGGGAAGACACCATACGAAGTCTGGAACAACAGAAAGCCCATCATACATTACTTTCGTACTTTTGGTTGTTTATGTTACATCCATAATAATGGGAAATCACAGTTGAAAACCTTTGATAGTAAAGCTGACCCTGGAATATTCTTAGGATATTCTGAAGTTAGTAAAGCTTATAGGGTTTACAACAAGAAGACCCATATTGTGGAGGTAACACCCCATATTATCTTTGATGAATCTTTTCTCATTGACAGAGAGTTGAGTGATGATCATATACTAGGCAAGAACAAGGGAAAGAGAACAAAAGGAATTCTGCTAGAAGATATTCTAATCTGGAAGACAATAGATGATAATGATATTGATGTTCCATCTAATGTTGAAGCAATAAGCTCACAGCAAGGGGGAACAGAACATATCATTCTGGACCTCAATAGATCAATAACTCAACCAGAAGGTAATCAACCAGAAGAAGGAGATAACAATGAGCAAAATCATGATCAACCAGAAGAATCAACAGATACAAATGGTTGGAACAATAATCAAGAGATTGAAGAACCAAATGTGGACAATCCTTTTCAAACATCTCATCCAGAATTTGAGGACCCAACAAATGAACCAGAACCTGAGATATCAGAAGAAGAAATGACCAGCAGGAGGAGATGGATACAGGACAATCATCCTCCTGAACAGATTGTTGGGAACCCAAATGATAGAGTAAGAACCAGAAGAATGCATGGAGAGAGTGCACTTCTCAGTTGCTATCTATCACGTGTTGAACCCTCTGACACTTATGAAGCACTCAAAGATGCAGACTGGGTCATTGCTATGCAAGAAGAACTTAATGAGTTTAAAAGAAACCAAGTCTGGTATATGGTAGACAGACCAAAACATCAGGGAGTAATAGGTGTCAAATGGGTATTCAAGAATAAACGAGATGTAAATGGAGAAGTAGTCAGAAACAAAGCTAGACTTGTTGCAAAGGGATACAGTCAACAGGAAGGTATCGATTTTGACGAAACTTTTGCACCAGTTGCCAGATTGGAAGTAATCAGATTATTTCTCGCATATGCAGCATACAAGAGATTCAAAGTGTACCAAATGGATGTTAAAAGTGCATTCCTAAATGGTATACTTGAAGAAGAAGTATATGTTGAACAACCACCTGGTTTTGAAGAAGGAAATCCTGACCAGAAGGTATATAGATTAGCTAAAGCTGTCTATGGATTGAAACAGGCACCAAGAGCGTGGTATGAGACGTTATCAACATTTCTGTTGGAATCAGGTTTCAAGAGAGGTTCGGTTGACAAAACACTGTTTGTCATTAAAGTCAAAGAACATATCCTTTTGGTGCAGATATATGTAGACGACATAATTTTTGGATCTCAATCTTCTCATTTATGTGATAAATTTGCTGAACTAATGAAGAACAAATATCAAATGTCCATGATGGGCGAGATGAATTTCTTCTTAGGCTTGCAGGTAAAACAGCTACCAGATGGTATCTTTGTAAACCAAGCAAAGTACATTAATGATCTAGTCAACAAGTTTGGAGTTAATGACAGCAAGCCAGCCAAGATACCAATGCAGATAAATGGAAAGATAGACCCAAATCCCGAAGGCAAACCAGCACCTATAACAAAATACAGAGGCATAATTGGCTCACTATTATACCTTACTGCAAGTCGACCAGATATCACGTTTGCAGTAGGAGTATGTGCCAGATATCAAGCCAATCCCAAAGAATCACATATGGAAGCTGTCAAAAAGATACTTAGATATCTTAAAGGAACAGCTCACGTTGGTCTCTGGTATCCACACGACGATAACTTTGAACTAACAGGCTATTCTGACTCAGATTATGCAGGATGCAAACTGGACAGAAAGTCTACCTCTGGCACATGTCAGTTTCTAGGAAACAAGTTGATATCTTGGTTTTCAAAGAAACATACATCTGTTGCCACATCAAAAACAGAAGCAGAATATATGGCTGCTGGAAGCTGTTGTGCACAAATCCTATGGTTGAAACAGCAACTAAGGGATTACGAGATCGAAGTAAAAGAGATACAAATATTCTGTGACAGTTCAAGTGCTATAGCTATAACACAGAATCCAGTACTTCATACAAGGTGCAAACATGTTGATGTGAGACGTCATTTTATTAGAGATCATGTGGAGAGAAAGCACATCCAGATAGAGAAGATTCATACAGATATCCAACGTGCTGACATCTTGACTAAAGCTCTACCAGAAGAAAGATTTAAGATGCTGTGTGGAAAGTTTGGATTACTAAGTCTGGATGATAGAACAGCAGAAGGTTACCAGAATGTTAACAGCAGAAGGTTACCAGAATGTTAACATCAGAATGCTTTCAAGAATTACAGAATGTTAAGAAAGAAATAATGATTTCACGTGTCATAATTTACTCAAATTAGAGAATCACGTGAAAATTATTTCCTAACTACTAAGTCAAGGGGGAACTTTTTGAGGAAATTGAAGCGACCGAGATAAAAGACGTCACTTTCCGTAATCAATCTACGAGATTACAGTCTGAAAAGTTATTTCTTCTCCTAGATTTTCTAAATCTTCTATTCTCGTGATGATTAGCACAACTTTGGAAACTGTGATCGAGAAAATCCCTGCAAGAAATAGAAAAAGGGAAGTTACCGAAAAGACTGAGATACGCACACGCTCGCCTACAAACCCTAGGATCTATAGCGTATATCACACGCAAGAAAAGGCGGCAAAACAAAGACTACAGCGGGAAAACCTAAAAAGGGAGATACTCATCCAACCCTCCATTTTCTATGCTCTTCATCTGTGTCGTTGATTGTTTTGTTATATATGTGCGATATACATCTCAGAACTGTTCACCTTCACTTTCTTCGCACTGAGCACTACTCTCCTTAAGCACTTAAGATTTTCTCGACTTGATTTCTCTGCAAAACTCTTCCAAAAACATCTTACGTTTGATCATGGCACCCCAAACTTCATTGTTTCTTCAACATGTGGCTGAGGTTCAGAAATTTCTCTCGCCTGAACCTTATGCTGTGCTTGATACCCATGTATTTCGCAAACTTGAAGAGATTTTTGCCCTGGTTACTCGTTGCAAAGGTTCTTGCGTTTATTATATATTCCTATATCTGTAACTTACTACTAGTATTGCTCTAATTCTCTATATGAACTGCTTAAAATGTCTCTTCACTGTTTATTCACTGTTTAGATGTGAACATCCATGCTAGCTCATATAAACTGATAAATATACATACATTTGCCCTATATGTTCTTATATTTTTAGGCTTCTGCAATATTGTCACCTCCCGCCCCAACATGTTCTTGGGAAAACAAGTAGCTACATTCTACTTGACATGACAGAATGACAAACATGGTTATGAAGCAAATGTTTTGATGCCAATCGGCGACAGAACCAGCAAAACACCATACAACGTCATTCAAATGATCAACCAGGCTTATCGGTTGAAAGACGAAGGACTGAGTTTGGACGATATCACTCCTCAACAACTGCAAGAGGCAGTAGAAATTATGATGGTCATACCCATTTCATATACTGGACGGATGTTTCAACGGTCTCTACTCCAACCAGGTTTTAAGCTGCTATTAGAATTGGTTCAGAGAATTTTTCTCAACCACAGTGGATCATATGATCAAGTCACACCTGAGAAATTCCGAATTCTCACGGCTGTTGTTCTCAACCTCCGAGTCAACTGGAGTCGAATCCTGTTTGAATTGATGGCTAAGGAAGCTAAACTGGTGACTTATACCAGGGATAGCAAAGGCAGAGGAACTTCTGTAGAAGTCAAGAGGAATCTCAGACATTCCACCAAAGTTAGTCTGATGGTGGAACGTTACTTCAAACAGCAAGTATGGGAGGATGCAGTAGAATTCAACTCAAGTCTTTCCATACCCAAAGATCAACATCAGCTAGAGATGTCTTTGGGACTCTCACCAGCCTTCTTCAACAAGATAACCGATGAAGTACATCATGATGCAGCTCTGGAAATAGGAAGCTCAAATCCTACATGGATGCCACCTGCTAAAGGTGTGGAAAAGCAGAAGGGCAAGTCCACAAAGGAGAAAGTTGTGAAAGAAAAGGTGACACACAAGACTTCTGCCAAACGAGGTAGTTCTGTTGATACAGAAACCTCTGCTTCTCAGCCCAAGCAGAAGAGGCATAGATTGAGGAAAGTCGAGTCCCCATCACCACTAGAAGAAGCA
This sequence comes from Leonotis leonurus, assembly GCA_026898415.1. Lineage (NCBI taxonomy): Eukaryota > Viridiplantae > Streptophyta > Magnoliopsida > Lamiales > Lamiaceae > Leonotis > Leonotis leonurus. The sequence continues at coordinate 563,785 of JAPKLX010000090.1, read as the reverse complement.
ACAGAACAAACTGAACAACTAGCTGACATTGCATCAGAACATGGAGAGGAGGCATCACCAGCACCAACAGAGACACCACAACATGAACCAGAAACAAGCCACAACCCAAACCAAGAGAAAGATTTTTCTCCAGCCAGAACACTCACTCCCTCACCAAATACAATGGAGAAAATTAGTGAGGACGAAGAGGAAGGAGAGTCAGCTGATGAGGAAGAAGAGAGGAAGCGTCAGGCAGAAAGTGTTATCAATCTGCTGGAAAATGAAGCAGAACACTTAGTGCTGCAAGACTTTCCTGGTATCCACTGTTTACCAGAAAGTGTGGATACAGCCAAGCGCGTCAAGTTCTACTTGCTGGTTAAAGACAACGAGTACTACATTTTTGATGCTCTGCTTCAACTCAAGACAATCGATGACTTGAAAAGGGAAGAGGCCACACTACTCAATCTACTCCAAGTCACCACAGTCCAAGAAGTCAGAGCAGAATACAAACAACTCATTTCTGGGTTCATGAAACGTGAGGCAGAAGCCTTGAAAATCAATCTGGAGACACCACACACAGAACCTGCACCAACAGAACAACCATCATCCGAACCAGAACAGGAAGCAGATCAACCCAAGAAGCCTACCAAGAAAACACCAATCATCAATCTCGACTCTGGTGATGATGAACCTGTTGGACAAAACATTGGTGGCGAGCCAAGCAACGACATATACACACAAGGAGCTGCCCAGAAACTGAAGAAGCATATCAATTTCTACACCATGGAAGAGCTTCTGGAAAGAGAACCCAACACCTTCAATAACTATCAGAAAGGAGCTTGATAAGAAGATTGATGATGACAGATTGGCAAACGAAGCAGGTCAAGCCAAAATCAATCTTCGACTGAATGGCATAGAAGAAAAGGCTGAGAAGACCACTACCTTGGTAGCTGACCTCTTGGTCAAACAACAAGAAACCATTGATGCTGCGGTAGCACAGAAAGGAACTCAACTTGCTACTCAGTTGAAAGAAGACACTGACTTATCCATTCACTCCCAATTCGCCCGATTTGAAAATGAGAAATTTGTGGAGCTGATGCAGAAACATCAAATGACAGTCCTGAACGACCTTCTGTATCCTAACCCAGAAGAGTTCGAGCAACAGAGCACTCGTCTCACTGCTGTTGAAGAACTTCAAGAGACCTATGACAAAACCCTGTCTACAATGAACAGCAGGCTCGAGCAGAAACTGGACGCCTCCAACCAGACAATCAACTTCCTGCTTGGGTTCAAAGCAGAAGCTGAAGAAAAGATGGAGAAAATGACTGAAGAGATGGCCTCAATTTGCACACTCATCACCACCTTCTTTGATGATGTCGAAAATGGGGAAATCTCGAGAGGAAAGGATAGCAGCAAGGGAGGCAAAGGTAGCAACAAGAGCTTGAGGACAGAAGAAGTGGAAATCGAAACAAAAACACCAGCATCAACTCAACCCAGGCCTACCACAACTCCAAGACCTGACCTCACTCTACTTGGAACTGAACAAGCCCAACAAGCACCTCAGATTCCCAGTGACAATGGAAAGAAACCAGTAGATGAGGGAGACCAAATTGCTGAGCTGTTGCTGTTTGGAGTGAGCATGGATCAAGCCTGTGATCCAGTATTCAGAACGCAGTTCTATAAAGAACAGGCAGAGAGAGAGAGAAAGCTAGCTGCACAGGAGGCCAAGGAAAAATCATTTCAAACCCCTTTCTCTTCGCCTTCATCTACAGAACGTTCACAGCAGCAGTCATCACAATCAACCACCCAGTCCAAGAAGAAGAAGAAGAAACCATTCTCATGGAATCTATCCCTGCAGAAGAAAACACCTAATGATGCATGGGTTCCAGAGGGTGACCAAAATGACTGGGAAAAGGTCAAGCAAGGTTTCATTTTAAACAGATACTTTTTGAAGGAGCCTACATACTCAGAATCCACTCCAGATGAAGATTTCAACAGATATCTGGACAACTTCAGCGACCAGGGGCTAGTACAGAGGATCAAAACTGCAGCATCTGATGCCAAGATACAGATCAAAGCCCCGGAGAAGGAATACATGGTATGCCCAACAATACCAGGCAGTAACATTCCTGACAAGACCTATATTTTGAATTACATCAATCAACTGGCCAAGATCAAGGGATATAAGATCGACAATCACGATCCCAATTACGCCAGGGTGAGAGATGGAATCTATGAGAGCATTCAGTTAGTTTCTGATGCACAAAGAGAGAAGATGAAGAAAGGCGGAGCAGCCAGATGGTTCTCTTAGATAGATCTTTCCTCTTATCTTCTGTTTTTGTTCTCTGTTATTCCTGTTGTCCACTTGTACTCATCAATTCATATATATATTGATGTGGAGCTTTCTGAAGACAAAATCTCATTGTCATGTTATCTTTTTGGTTATTTATTCTTATTTAACTTAAATAACAATTAGCTAATCTCTCCAGAACATGATACATGTTAATTTGGTTACGCTGATTAAAGTGTGGTTTCGACATCATCAAAAAGGGGGAAATTGTTGGGAACCCCACAGATAATTTAAGTTTTGATGATGTTCTTCCGAAAAACACACTTGGTATTATTTATTCTGTTTTCTATGTGACAGAA
>JAPKLX010000090.1:433967-546157 GCA_026898415.1 Leonotis leonurus | reverse complement strand
TTTTTTTTTTTTTTTAAAGACCCGAGAATAAACTCTCAAGTTAGCCAAGGATAGTAATTCCTTACACTTAGAAGTATTAAATGTACTTAATAAATGTATCTCACCCGAGATCTATTTAAAGGTTGCGGCGAAAGGTCGGAACTACAGTTCAGGAACAAAGCAGTCAGCAATCAAGGCTATTCAAGTAGGCTTTTCTCACTCTATAAAAATATGTGTGCATGTCTTTAAAATGAAACGAGATATTTTCAAAGCACTGTCTTGCCATAGATATTTTCGATTTATATATGATGCCTATCTGTTTACTTATAATTGAATTTGGGTCCCAGTAGATTAGATATACTACTCGGACTAGTGTACACAGGACCGTGAGTCATCTAGATGTTGACCGGTCAAGTGTCTGTGGGAAGTGGCCACTTCCCCGGCACATAGAAACTTCAGATATGGTTGATTACAAGGAACTAGGACTGCAGTCGAACATAGAAATTTCTCAACCAAATGCTTTTGTGAACATAGGTGCTTTAGAGACAAAAATCCCTATGTATCACTTAGAATGGCTTGACAGTTATACATGTAAGTGTGCGATTTCGGCACGTGTCTACTGAGTACAATTTTGTACTTAGCCCTGCATGTATTTCTAAACGTGCAGGTTGAGGGAGAGGAAGAATCGGGTGCTGCACGGGCTTTTTGTCGTAACTCCTAGTAGCAGACTCTTGGGGGTTCTACGTGTCATCATACACGTAGGATTTCGTCTTTCCGATTCTCACTTTTCCGCTGCTAGACGATTATGTAATAGACTTGAGATTTAACTCTTTAAATTAGTAATGTCATGTAATGAGCTTATGATTCTAGTTATGTTAATTGTCAATGTCGTATGATGAACCTTCGACTTATGATATGAGAAGAACATCAAGATTTCTTATTCTATTCCATTTCGTTGCTGTCACAGCCCAATTTCTTAACTCTCTCTTAGTTAAGCAATTAGACCATGATTCGGTTAACTTACTGTACTCTTGGAAACAAGGTTTAAACTCAGGATAAAGTATATCAAATTTTCGCAGGAAATTCCGACAGGTTTGACACTTAAACTTCAAAAGCTTATAACTTTCTCATCCGAACTCCGAATTTAGATCCGAAAGAACCGTTAGAAAGGTAATGAAAAGATCTTTAAAATGGTATAAAATTTTCAGAAATTCGGACAAATGGAATGGGCTGAAAAAGGATTTCAGAGGCTGCCCTGTTTTTAGCAAAAGCAAACATACGGATAATTTATAAACTCGGAACTCAATTCACCAAGAGAAGAACTCAAACCAAAGGGAAATAGGTTGAACACCATGATTCACCAAGGGAAAAATATCAACATGATTTCCATAAACCAACCAACATAACAGTACTCAACATTCATATTAGAAACGAAAGTGTATTGAATTCTCTCTTAACATAAAGGGTGGATGATTATGGTGTATAACAACAACATCCTTGAACAACTAGATACATATATGAACAAAGCATGGGAAAAACAAGCCCAAAACCGGCATTCAACACCATCTCCACCTCCGCTGCTCAACCTGCACATTTAAAAGAATATGCAGGGCATGAGTACGATATGTACTCAGTGGGCACGTTGCCAAAAACTTTTTAAAACATGCTCTTGTGACTTGCAATTGCTTTCTTTTAAAAATAAAACATTCTCATGCTCAAACTATAACATAATCAAATCATACTTGTGTCTGCAGACAAAATCAATCAAATTCACCATATCTACGCACTTCTTATGTTGAAAGGTAGGTCTCCCCTTCAACACTATGACCGGCCAGTCCGCTCACCGGCTCACGGTCACATATGTGTACACAAACCCTTACTGGCAGCTTGTCCAGCATAGGACCGATATCGTAATTCTCTCGTAGATAGGCATCATACATTGCACTTCATACTTAAAACATGCAAGTCACATCTTTCAAATAAATTGCATAATCACATGTTTCATAAATAGCATGCATACTTGAATAAGAAATGCCCACCTGAATGACTTATTCTATATAAGTCAAACGCTCGTCTTCTTCTTTCTTTGGTTCCGTCCCTCTTCTTTCTACTCCACTTGCACCTTAAATATATAAATTTGGAGTATATTAGAAAGATATTACTCCACTATTTCTCAATTATACTTGCTTACGTAAATATAATCTCTTGTCTCAATTCGGATTACTAAGATTTTACTTTCTTTCGGGTCATTGCATCTTTAATCTATTTCCTTATTTACAATCTTATAACACACATAATTATGTATTCTAAGCTTATTTATAAACTTACTTACATACTTAACCTCATACTTAATAATTATGCATACTCTTTATTTATACTAAAATACCAACTTATGCATAATTATCTTATGAAGATCAATCAAGCTTGATTATTCACTTACTAATACTCATAAATCATTTTCTATCATTGAATTTTATTTAACTTACACAATCATAATACTTCCTTCTTTACATACTAAACTAACAATTTCTAACTTTCACATACATGGCTCTTTAAATCTAATAAATTTACATTAGCCATCATATTCTTCCCTTATCTCAAATATCACCTTAGATCAAACAACTAAATCCTCTATATGTATCTTTTGATCATCCCCTTCTCCAAGCAAATTTTGAATCTTAATGAAATGATGATTCTATCTTCAATCTCTTGATTTATCTATGCTTACTACTACCTAAATAACTCTAATACATCATCATCTAAATAAATTAACATCAACACATATGTAAACTATGAAACTTCATTAACCATTAGATTTTTGAAAATCTATTTCTAGTGCTTGAAAAATTCTCTATAAATTATTCTAGGCCTTATTCATACCATTGAACTCAAATATGATCTCAAATTAAACAAATAAAATCAAAATCTTATAGAGCACCATCATGAAATTTTCGGTCATTATGACAACTTAGGAATTTTGGATTTTTGCTCTAATTTCTTACTCTAATCATGCTTATTGATGTCTAATGATACTTACCCATGCTCAAATCAAGCAAATTCATACAAATTCTACTAATTCAAATTAGGGTTCATGTAGAAGATTTAGGGCAAATCCAAATATCCATCCTCTTTTGAAATTCATTTCATAGTCTCACTTAAAACATACCATTCTATCTATTTACTACAACATATTTGAAAATTAAAGCCATATACTATAAGCTATGGAACATAAGATTACCATGGATGAAAAGAGGAAATTTTCATCAATTTTACAAGCTAAAGATGTAGAGATGATAATTATTTACCTTAATATGGTCTTTTTCTTGAAATTTTGGACAAATTTAGCTTGAAATATTGATAAATTGGGAGAAGAAAATTTGGTTATGGGGAGGAGAGGTGATGGACGAAATTTGGAGGTGTAGGAGGTGGATGATGATGAAAAATGATAAGGATAAGTATTCTTATACATTAAGTAAGATATTTTCTTAATTAAATAATTAAATAATCATCTACAAGTCTCTAGAGTCTTCTAGAACGTCCCGATTCTTCGTTTTTCGCGATTCGAGATATTAATGTTGGATGATTCATCTCGATATCTAGAATTCACTGGTTCAGACCGTTCGTAATTTGGAGTTCATTTGAATAACTTATTCAAGTTTTAAAATACCGAATAAATCTAATTGAATAAATTCTTTCTAAAACGATATTTTCTAGTAAAATCTTCATAATAATTTCTTCTATATATATCATAAAATCGGGCATAAATTGTAGGTATTACTACAGCTGTCGAATTCTCAAACTGAATTTTAACCGAACACTTATTTAATTATTGCCGAAATCGCAATAATAAATTTTTATTCTCTATTTTATCTGTTTTCTAGCTTAATGAAATTTCTAATTCCATTTTTCTATATTATCTAATAGATAAAAATTTTCTCTTCTGAGGGGTATGCTTCGTCTGAATTTATTCTATCTCAACCCCTCTCTTTTATCGCTAATATGGAATTAATAAATTTCATTTTCTTTCTTAACAAAATAGTCATAATTCTTTCTTCTAAATTATAGAATAAATCCCTCAAACTCTTCTTAATCTCATAAATATTTTCTCTTAAGGATGCAATGCCCTAATTAAGCTTTAATCACACTTTAATTATGGCTATAGTATTTCGGGGTATTACAGTTGCTTAATCCTTTCATTAGTCACGATGTACCGGCTTTACTATACTTAGTAAAAAGCGGGCGTGACAGAGTGGTATCAGAGCAATCTTGCTCTGTACCCAAGAGTCTTTCTTCAAACCTAAGTCTAGTATTGTTTCACTGGACTAATCTAATGAGTCGACAAAAGCCTAGCACCCCGGTGTATTATACTCTTTGAATAGCAAAACACCTTACAAGAAAAGCTTACCAAGTTAGAGAGATACTAACTGAATCTCTCACCCTAAGTTTGGATTTTTACGAGAACTGAGACTCTTTCCTTATAACTTAGGAATAAACGACATGCACAACTCCTCTAACGAGAGAATAGGTCACAACTAGGGTAAACTATCTCAAATACCTTAACGAATAGAATGAAGGAGAAGATTCATAATGATTTCTCCTTCAGCCCAGCAAATAGCGGTAAGAGTCGATAATTATTGATTCACCGTCAACTCCGAACTTAAGAATAAACCGTAAATCGGTTAACGGGAATCTAAGTATCCAAGAACAGTAAGACTTAAAGGAAACAAATCCCAACCCTCAAACGGGATTGTGCCCCAAGGGCATTTCCCTCAACTAGCAGCCAAAACACCAATAGAACAATTGACTTAAGCAAACAATGATGGCTTATGAAGTTTATTTAGAATTTGATATTCCGAGCACTGACTACATATATATTTCTTTTATTTTATAGTGGCGAGGTTTCTTCAGACTTCTAGGAAACGGATGACGTTTAGACCCGATACTTTACGTGCGTACCAGTTCTACGGGCCTAACCCGCGGGATACTTTAGGAGAGTTTCTGGGCCATTATCTGAGGAGATGGGAGGCCGCTAGGCTTCATGGAGCGACCGGGATAGATGGGGTTTTGCGATTGATTCCGTTGTTACCTGCTAGGTGGTAGGGATGGGCCGGATGATAGCATGCGACTTCGTCCGACCGATCGGACATAGCTACGATCATGGAGTCGACACACGGGGATTTATTGCCATGATTCTTCACTAATGGGAGACGTACCGTAGCCCACCAGAGGGTCCATATGTTCGACCCAGTGACTTGATTATAGCAGGGGGCGTGCCACCGTTCTGGGCACCCCTGATTCAGACCTATCTTCCAGCAGGGGTGATTCTCATAGCCCCGACCTACAGCCTGTTATATGGCGAGCCAGTGCCGGAGCTCCTAGCATCCCACGAAGATGAGATGGAGCCCTTCCGCCCAGTAGGGGAGCACCTTTTGCCTCCCGTTCCACCCCCGACACAGATGTCGGAGTACCGAGGGCATCATGATGCTGAGTTAGGTCCCTCTCACCACACTACAGGGGTACGACGACTACCTTTTCCCAGTCGACCCCTAGTTGCCGACGATGACTCGAGCACGATGCCATTTTGGCTCGTTAGGACCCGACTAGCAGGCGCCGACGATAGAGGCAAGGCCCCGGCACTAGAGGAGGATCACCCAGTTCCCCACTTCAGAGGTTTTGAAGAGTCGAGCCTCACACCCGCCCCTGCTGGCGAGGGACCCTCCAGGAAGAGGGAAGCGCCACCTGAGTGGGACGAGCTTGATGCCAAGATAGAGAGGTTGCTAGAGGAGTCGAGATAGGCCCTGGGGCGGTACGAAGAGCCACCAGCAGAGGATCCTGAGGAGGGAGATCCCAAGGACGACTCAGAGGAGGATCCAGACGAGGATCCCGAGGAGGGACACCTGGCGGAGGTAGCTCCCGAGATCGACCCCGAGGATGAGGCTTGGGAGCCCGACTGGGATGAGGAGGCACCGGACGAGGAGGAGTACCTTAGCTGCGTCACCCAGGAGTAGCTAGACTGATATTCTTGTACTCATCAGTAACGGGCCATTATGTGAACCGTACTGATGATAGATTTTATAGTCGGAGACGGTAGTATAGTATAGACCGTTCCGTATTAGTGATAGGACATTCTGACATTTTGACAGTACGAAAACACCGTAGTTAGTGTTTCGTGGCTGAGTACTTTCTGTGATGTCATCATGGGAGATGAGCATCATACCATGTACTTAGATGGTGCGTTTAGGAAATTTGAATTGTACTGAGACCTCGTCGAGGCGATTATGGAGGAAACTTTGATGACCCTAGAGGTCTATTTCGAGATGTGAAATGTCTTTTATAGTTTCATATTCTTTTTTTCTTTTTCTCTTTCCTTCATGCTATCAAGATAATAATTGACACTTTACCTGCTAACTGGCACAACCAACGAATTTCCTAATCAAACGAGAACCACTTGTGTTAACAGAATGCCGCCGAGAGGACGCCCGAGAGGCAGCAGGAAGGGACACATTCCGAGAAATGAAGAAAGGGGGCCGGCTGTAGAGCGAGAGGTAACCCCACCCCTCCCACCACCTACTACAAGAGTTGAAGAACTTTTTCTTCGCCAAAATCCACCAACCTTCAATGGGTTGGGTGACCCAGCAGAAGCCGAGGTCTGGATTCGTACTCTGGAGCGCATGATATGCGATGCCTTCCAGGGGGAAATTGTTGGGAACCTCACAAATAATTTAAGTTTTGATGATGCTCCCTCGAAAACACACTAAGGATTATTCATGTTCTATATTACTTCTATCTGGTTCATATGTGACAGAAACATTGAAAGTGTTTCTATTATGAGAACCTATTATTATTTTGATATGTCTTGTTTAGGTTCCAGCCAGATGTCAGAAGGATCAGAATGATATCAGAAAGTTGAACCAAGAGAGCCTCAACCAGAAAGTTGAGGAATATCAACTCAGTCAGAAAGTTGAAACAAAGCCTCAACCATAAAGTTGAAGCATATCAACTCAACCAGAAAATTGAAGCGAATCAACTCTGACAGAAAGTTGAACCAAAAACCCTCAACCAGAAAGTTGAAGCAAATCAACTCAGACAGAAAGTTGAACTAGAAACTCTCAACCAGAAAGTTCAACCAGATCAACACTCAAATGCTGAAATCAGATAAAGTGTCTATGAATCCCAAAAGTCTAAACTAAGCCTTTCGTACAACAAAAGAAAGAGAATCAATCAAGACAAGAAAAAGGAAAGCAGTATCTGTCAAACAATCTGCTTACCATACTTTGAAGATTCTGTCAACCTCATTAGAAGGTAAGAGGAGATAATCTAGGGATTCATTATCCTTGATTGGTCAGATCACATTTACTCCAAACCAATCAAGCTCAACGGTTAGAATTTCAAAATTCTACACCTATAAAAAGCTCGGAACAAAGACTGGCAGGATATACACGTGAATAAGATCATCTATCATTTCAAGCTACTCTGTCCAGAAATCATCTCAACCATCGAAGCATTTACTAAGAGAAGATTTCAACCAGATCATGTTCCAAACCGTTCGTGATCGTAATCACACCTCGATTCAAGTCTGTCTTATCGAGAAAGAAAAAGGGAGATCTTTGCTAGCTAGTAGTTTTCTAGTGGATTAACGTGAAGAGATCCTGTTTACAGTAGTTTTCTGTAAGTTGTAAAGGGACACGACCCTTATTCGTGCATAAGTTTCAATCAGGTTGTGTTTGAAACTTGTGGCTCATTCTCAGCGAGTATAAATAAGAAGAGTATCCTAGTAGTGGATATCTAATCCAGTTTGGATTAGACCGTGGACGTAGGGGTCTTCCCGAACCACGTAAAATAACTGCGTTATTTACTTTCTGCATTTATATTCCAGTTGTTTTACTCACTATCTGTCATACTCATTCAAACTGCTCTCTTAATCAATCTCCTAAATATTCGGTTAAGTTTTCAAAAGGTTTTCTAAATAAAGAGCACCGACTAAGTCCACCATTATTCCGCACACAATATACTGTTAGAGAATAAGATTACTCTTGCTCTCTGCTTTGTGTTACTCACTTGAGAGATTCTGTTTGGACAGAACAAGATCGATCAGATAGTCGATCTGGTCTGACACTTTAAGCAATCTGTAATACAGAAAGCTTAAATCTCTCTTATTCAAATTAGTCAAGTAAACTGAAAAGTTTGTATTTGGTGTATTCCCCCCCCCCCCCCATACACCAAACCTTGCTCTTTCGGGACCAACAAGTGGTATCAGAGCAGTGGTTCATAAAACTATTGTTTTGTTTCACAAGGTTAATACCTACGTGGTCAACTTGAATAGATCTAGAAAATCTTTTTCATCATCTGCATCCTATCTGTCATTATGGAGTCATCTGTTATCAGGGCATGCGAAGAATTCTCCATCCAAGGTTACAGAGAGTGGAGTTTCAGAATCAAGATGTGCCTCAAAGCTCATCACTGCTTGATGTGGAAGGTAATTGAAGAAGGGCCATTAGCCATTAGAGAAGAAACAACTCGTATCACTGAAACAGGAGTGGTCAAAGAGGTTGTACTAAAAGATCCCAGAAAGTACACTTCTGAAGAAAGAAGAGAAGCAAATCTTGATGATTTTGCCAAAGGAGTTATTTCCAGTACTGTAAAAGGAGTCCATCTGGCTAAGATCCAAGATCTTGATACAGCCAAAGAAATGTGGGAAGCCTTGAGAGATCTCAGTCTAGGTTCGGAAGCAATGATTGAGAACAAGTTGTCCCTAGCATGTAACAAGTTTGATGAATTCAAGATGAAACCTGGAGAAACCATCGAGCAGATGAAGAACAGGTTCATTGAAGTATTACTTGAAGTTTCTGCTTTCAAAAAGAACAACTACACACAGAGAGAGAAGAATCTCAAGATTCTTAGAGCACTGCCACCAAGCTGGGAGATTTATTCAGCAATGCAACCACTACGTGCTGATTTTACCGATCTGTCCGTGGAAGCTCTATTTGATCATCTAGCTGTTCATGAATGTGACATCAGAAGAATTCATGGACCAGATCATTCCTCCAGTAAGAAGAACGAGAACAACTCAAAGAAAGAGAAAGAGACTGCCTTCAAAGCGAAGTGCAAAACAGATGAATCAGAACCATCTACCGCACCAGAAGAAAGAGGATATGACAAACTACTCAAGGAATTCTCAATGATTGCCAAGAGAATGGATAAGATGGAAATCAGATCGAGAAAATATCGAAGGTTCTACAAAGACAACAAAAGTAGATACCAGAAGAACAAAGAAGCAGAACGATCTGATGACAAAACAGAAAGTAGAGGTAATGGTAAAATCACTAACCCTAATGACTATACTTGTTATGGTTGTGGGAGAACAGGTCACTTCAAAATAGATTGCCCAGACTTATCTAAAAGTCAAAGAGAAGAACTACGAGCTAAGAGAGATCGAAAACTCAGAGCTCAACATAAAGCCATGATAGCAGAAGAAGACTCTAGCAGCTCAAGTCATTTAACAGATAGTTCTTCAGAAGATGACGAAGCATTTTATGCAGAAGAAACAAATGAAGATTGGGATGAGTGCTACATGGGTCTAGACAATGGACTCGACCAGAATGAGGTAAACTCACATGTCTCTCTATCTTCAAATAAATATGTCTATGATTCAGGAAATGAAGATGAACCAGAAGTAACATGGGATGAAATCAATGAGATGTTCAAGAGCTACACCAGCATTAAGAAACTGTTTTCTGAAGTCATAAAGGAAAATGACAAGCTGAATGACACTGTAAAGTTCTTAAGTGAAGCAAACACCAAGTTCTCTGCACAAATAAATGGTCTTGGAGAGCAGATCAAGACAAAAGATGCAGAGATATATTCACTCAACTCCAAGGTGAAAGACGTAATTCACAGTAAAGATGTAGTGGAAGAAAAATTGAAGAAAAACATGGAGAACATGAGCAAAATCAACAAGAGTCAAGAACGAGCTGAAATGATTATAGATATGCAACAGAAAGGGAGAGCCGGTCTAGGTTACAATGGAAGTTCCAGCAAGACTCAGTTTGTCACTGAAAGGAAGAATATACCAGATCAAATTAAAGATCTCAAGAACAAGAGAGATCAACCTCAGAAACTGATGATGAAGGAGACAAGAAACAACAAATACTATCAGAAGGAAGATCAATCTACTAGAAATGAGAAAACAAATAAAAACCAGAAGCGGAAGACATCTCTCAAGATATCCTCAACCAACAAGAAGAAGATAGACTGGGATAACATTGAGAGAAATCATCCTTATATTTACAAAGCCATAACCAGAACAGATGACACTGGAAGAAAGATATCATTGAGAAAACAAATAAAAACCAGAAGCGGAAGACACCTCTCAAGATATCATCAACCAACAAGAAGAAGATAGACTGGGATAACATTTAGACTTATTTGGTCCAGTCAAGCCATTAAGTATAAATGGTAGAAAATACACTCTGGTCATCATTGATGATTATTCAAGATTCACATGGGTAATCTTCTTACATAAGAAGAAAGAGACATTGGAAAAGCTGCCATACTTTCTCAACAAAATCACCAAGAAAAAGGATGTTTCTGTTAAAACCATCAGAACAGATCATGGAACAGAATTCCTAAACCAGAAGATTGAGGACTACTGCAACCGGATGGGAATCACACATCAGACATGGGAAGACACCATACGAAGTCCGGAACAACAGAAAGCCCAGGAAACATTACTTCCGTACTTTTGGTTGTTTGTGTTACATCCATAATAATGGGAAATCTCAGTTGAAAACCTTTGAGAGTAAAGCTGACCCTGGAATATTCTTAGGATATTATGATGTTAGTAAAGCTTATAGGGTTTACAACAAGAAGACTCATATTGTGGAGGTAACACCTCATATTGTTTTTGATGAATCTTTTATCAATGACAGAGAGTTAGGTGATGAACATACACAAAGCCAGAACAAAGATAAGAGAACAGAAGGAATTATGCTAGAAGATATTCTAATCTGGAATACAACAGAAGACAATGATATTGATGTTCCATCTAATGCTGAAGCAATAAGCTCACAGCAAGGGGGAACAGAACATATCATTCTGGACCTTGACAGATCAATAACTCCACCAGAAGATAATCAACCAGAAGAAGAAGACAATATTGAGCAAGATCAAGATCAACCAGAAGAATCAAGAGACACAAATGGTTGGAATAATAATCAAGAAATCGAAGAACCAGAAGTTGAAAATCTCTTTCAAACATCTCATCCAGAATTCAAGGACCCAACAAATGAACCAGGACCTGAGATATCAGCAGAAGCGATGTCCAGCAGAAGGTGATGGATACAAGACAATCATCCTCCTGAATAGATTGTTGGGAACCCAGCAGATCGAGTGAGAACTAGAAGAATGCATGGAGAAAGTGCACTTCTTAGTTGCTATCTATCACGTGTTGAACCCTCTGATACTTATGAAGCACTCAAAGATGCAGACTGGGTCATTGCTATGCAAGAAGAACTCAACGAGTTTAAGAGAAACCAAGTCTGGTATATGGTAGATAGACCAAAACATCAAGGAGTGATAGGTGTCAAATGGGTATTCAAGAATAAAAGAGATGAGAATGGTGAAGTAGTCAGAAAAAAGGCAAGACTAGTTGCAAAGGGATACAGTCAACAGGAAGGTATTGACTTTGATGAGACTTTTGCACCGGTTGCCAGATTGGAAGCAATTAGACTATTCCTCGCATATGCAGCATATAAGAGATTCAATGTGTACCAGATGGATGTTAAAAGTGCATTCCTAAATGGTATACTTGAAGAAGAAGTATATGTTGAGCAACCACCTGGTTTTGAAGAAGGAAATCCAGACCAGAAAGTATATAGACTAGATAAAGCTGTCTATGGATTGAAACAGGCACCGAGAGCGCTGTATGAAACGTTATCAACATTCCTGCTAGAATCAAGTTTCAGAAGAGGTTCTGTTGACAAGACACTGTTTGTCATCAAAGTCAAAGAACATATCCTTTTGGTCCAGATATATGTCGATGACATAATTTTTGGATCACAATCTCCCTATTTATGTGATAAATTTGCTGAACTAATGAAAAATAAATATCAAATGTCCATGATGGGCGAGATGAATTTCTTTTTAGGTTTGCAGGTAAAGCAGTTACCAGATGGTATCTTTGTGAATCAAGCAAAGTACATTAACGATCTGGTCAACAAGTTTGGAGTTAAAGATAGTAAGCCAGTCAAAATTCCAATGCAAATCAACGGGAAGATAGATCCAGATCCTGAAGGCAAACCAGCAAACATAATACAATACAGAGGCATTATTGGCTCACTATTGTACCTTACTGCAAGTCGACCAGATATAACATTTGCAGTTGGAGTATGTTCCAGATACCAAGCCAATCCCAAAGAATCACATATGGAAGCTGTCAAAAAGATACTTAGATATCTCAAAGGAACAGCTCATATTGGTCTCTGGTATCCGTGTGACGAAAACTTTGAATTAACGGGCTATTCTGATTCAGATTATGCAGGATGCAAACTGTACAGAAAGTCTACTTCTGGTACATGTCAATTTCTTGGAAACAAGTTGATATCTTGGTTCTCAAAGAAACAAACATCCGTTGCCACATCAACAACAGAAGCAGAATACATGGCTGCTGGAAGCTGTTGTGTACAAATTTTATGGTTGAAACAGCAACTAAGAGATTACGAGATCGAAGTAAAAGAAATACCTATATTCTGTGACAGTTCAAGTGCAATAGCTATAACACAGAATCCAGTACTTCATACAAGGTGCAAACATGTTGATGTGAGACATCATTTTATTAGAGATCATGTGGAGAGAAAGCATATCCAGATCGAGAAGATTCACACAGATATCCAACGTGCTGACATTTTGACTAAAGCTCTACCAGAAGAAAGATTTAAGATGTTATGTGGAAAACTTGGATTACTAAATCTGGATGATAGGATACAAACAATAACAGATTGATGACAACAGAAAGTCTAACAGAAATACAAGACCAGATTGTCTACTAGAAAGACAATACCAGATTGTCCACCAGAAAGACAAAACAGAATGTCATCAGTACAACAAACCAGAAAGTCACCAGAATGACGAACCAGAATGTCTACCAGAATGACAGAATGCCAAACAAGATGAAAATAAATATTTCACGTGTCATAACTTACTCAGATTGAAGAAAGTGCCACGTGGAAATTATTCTTAATTACTAAGTCAAGGGGGAACTTTTTGAGGAAATTGAAGCGTCCTAGATAAAAGACGTCACTTACCATAATCAATCTCCTAGATTACAGTCTGTAAAGTTATTTTCTAACCTAGATTTGCTAAATCTTCTATACTTATGATGATTAGCACATCTTTGAGAACTGTGATCGAGAAAATCTCTGCAAGAAAAGGGAAAAGGAAAGTTGCAGTGGAGAGTGAGATACGCACACGCTCGCCTACAACCCTAGGATCTAGAGCGTATATCACACGCAAGGAAAGGCGGCAAAACAAAAGGACTGAAGCGGGAAAACCTAAAAGGGAAATATTCATCCAACTCTTCAATTTTTATCCCTTTCATCTGTGTCGTTGATTATTTTGTTATATATATATGCGCTATTCTTCACTGGACTATTCACCTTCACTTACATCGCACTGAGCACTACTATCTCTAAGCACTTAAGAAATTTCCAGTTTCAAATCTCTGCAACTTCTTTCAAAATTTTGTGTTTGATCATGGCACCTCAAACTTCCTTGTTTCTTCAACATGTGGCCGAGGTTCAGAAGTTTCTATCCCCTGAACCCTATGCAGTATTTGATACTCACGGGTTTCGCAAACTCGAAGAAATTTTTGCCATAGTTACTCGCTGCAAAGGTTTTTAAGTTTATTAATCTTTCATATATCTGCAATTTGCTACGTGTGTTTGCCTATTGCTTTACTTTCCGTATGGAAAAATGCCTTATAGTGTGTATTAACTGTTTATGTGTTTGGATATTCATACTTGTGAAATACATATAAACTGATGAATATACACATATGCTCTGTGTATATTCTTATGGTGTTAGGATTCTGCAACATTGTTACATCACACCCCAACATGTTCTTGGCGAAACAAGTAGCAACATTTTATCTGACATGGCAGAGTGATAAAAATGGTAATGAAGCCAATGTGTTGATGTCAATTGGGGACAGGACCAGTAAAACAACATACAATGTCATCGCAATGATCAATCAGGCGTATCGGTTGAAAGATGAAGGCCTGACATTGGACGACATCACCTCTGAACAACTGCAGGAGGCAGTGGAAATCGTGATGGTGATACCCATCGCATATACTGGAAGAATGTTTCAACGATCCTTACTTCAACCAGGCTTCAAGTTGCTGCTCGAATTGGTTCAAAGAATATTCCTCAACCACAGTGGATCCTATGATCAAGTAACTCCGGAGAAGTTCCGAATTCTCACGGCAGTTGTACTCAATCTCAGAGTCAACTGGAGTAGAATTCTGTTTGACTTGATGGCTAAAGAGGCCAAGATGGTTACCTATACCAAAGATAGCAGAGGACGAGGTGTTTCGGTGGAAGTCAGAAGGAACCTAAGGCACTCCACCAAAGTCAGCCTAATGGTGGAGAAATTTTTCAAACAACAAGTCTGGGAGGATGCTGTTGAATTCAATACTAGCCTCACTATACCTAAAGATCAACACCAGATCGAAATGTCTCTAGGACTTTCACCTGCATATTTCAACAAAATAACGGATGAGGTGCATCATGTGACACTTCTGGAGATGGGCAGTTCTAATCCAACATGGATGCCACCTACCAAAGGTGTTGAAAAGCAGAAAGGCAAGGCCACCAAGGAGAAAGTGGTGAAAGAAAAGATAGCTCGCAAGCCTTCAGTCAAAAGAGGAAGTTCTGTTGAAACAGAAACTTCTGCCTCTCAGCCTAAACAGAAGAGGCGTAGATTGAGGAAAGTTGAGTCCTCACCACCACTAGAAGCAGCAGCAGAACACTTTGAACAACCAGAACAAGACAGACCAGCACAAAGAGATGAGGTCTCGCAAGCAGAAACAACACCAACAGAGGCTCCACAAACTGAACCAACATTTGTGGAACCAGAATCAAGCTACAACCCAAACCAGGAGAAAGACTTTTCTCCAGCCAGAACACCCACACCCTCACCGAACTGAATGGAAAGAATAAGTGAGGATGACGAAGAGGCAGAATCTGTAGATGAGGAGGAAGAGAAGAAACGCCAAGCAGAAGGCGTTATCAACTTACTGGAGAATGAAGCAGAACACTCTGTGCTGCAAGAGTTTCCTGGTATTCACCTTCTTCCAGAGAGTCTGGGAGCAGCCAAACGCGTGAAATTCTACTTGCTGGTCAAGGACAGCGAGTACTACATATTTGATGCGTTGCTCCAAACAAGGACAATTGAAGAGTTGAAGAAGGAAGAAGCAACTCTGCTTAGCCTACTTCAAGCCACCACAGTCAAGGAAGTCAGAACAGAATACCCTCAACTCATTCTTGCGCTCATGAAGCATGAGACAGGACTTTTGAAGATCGATCTGAAATCATTTTACACGGGTCAAATGGATTTCTATTTGAGTGTACCAGAGGAAACAACAGACAAAGATGTCCAGATGGAAGCACCTACTCAACCAGAACAACAACAACCACCACCAGAACATGGAGCAGAACAACCCAAGAAGCCTGCGAAGAAAATCCCAATCATCCACCTTGACCCAGTGGATGATGTTCCGGTGGGACAGAACATTGATGGTGAGCCGAGCAATGAGTTGTATACACCTGGAGTCGCACAGAAGCTTAAAAAGAATATCAATTTCTACAAAATGGAGGAGCTGTTGGAGAGAGAAACTAGACCCTTCAACAATTTTCAGCTTGACAACCTTATTTCACTAAGAATCGAAGATTGTCTGACAGAAACCTGCAACACTCTACAAGAAAAGGCCACCCAAATACTCTCTGATTTCAATCAGCACCAAAAAGACTACGTCAACGATATGGATCGTGACATCAGAAGAAAGCTCAGAACAGTCCAGAAGGAGCTTGATAAAAAGATTGATGATGACAGACTAGCCAACGAAGCCGAACAAGCAAAACTCACTCTTCAACTGGAAAGTGTAGAAAAGCAGGCACAGAAGGCAACCACCTTGGTAGCTGATCTTTTGGTCAAGCAGCAGGAGACCATCGATACTGCAGTTGGACAGAAGACTGCACAACTCACTACCGAACTAAAGGAAACTGTTGCTCTGTTCATTCACTCTCAATTTGCCACGTTTGAAAATGAGAAATTTGCGGAACTGATGCAGAAACATCAGACGGATGTTCTGAATGACCTGCTATATCCAAATCCAGAAGAATTCGAGCACCAGAACACCCGCATCACTGCTGTCGAAGAGCTCCAAGAAATATATGACAAAACACTGTCAACAATGAATAGCAGACTCGAGCAGAAACTAAGTGCCTCTGACCAGACAATCAATCTGCTACTTGGGTTCAAAGCCGATGCCGAAGATAAGATGGAGAGGATGACGGAGGAGATTGCCTCACTTCGCACACTCATCAAGTCTCTATTTGATGCTGTCGAAAAGGGGGAAATCTCGGGAGGCAAAGGCAGCAAAGGCATCAAGAGCATAGCAAAAGAAACAGAAACAGCAGGAGAAGAAGCAGAAACCCCTGTGACTGCAATGGGTAAATCAGCAAAGGAGAGGCCTACTACACCACCAAGGCCAGATCCCACCATTTTTGCACCTGAACAGGCTCAACCAGAACAGGCTTCTGATGTGCAACAGACTCCCAAAGACAAAGGCAAAAAGCCAGTAGACGAGGGAGATTAGATCGCAGAACTGCTACTGTTTGGCGTAAACATGGAGCAAGCTTGTGATCCTACCTTCAGAGCTCAATTTTACAAGGACCAAGCAGAAAGGGAGAGAAAGATAGCCGCTCAGGAAGCCAAGGAGAAATCATTCCAAACACCCTTCTCCTCACCATCCTCTGCAGAACGCTCACAACAGCAGTCCTCTCAATCAACTACCCAATCGAAGAAAAGAAAGAAGAAAGCCTTCTCGTGGAATTTGTCTCTGAAAAAGCAGACACCCACTGATACATGGGTTCCAGAAGGTGATCAGAATGATTGGGAAAAGGTCAAACAAGGGTTTATACTGAACAGATACTTTCTCAAGGAGCCAACATATTCAGAATCAACACCGAATGAAGATTTCAATCGATACCTGGAGAATTTCAGTGACCAAAGCCTAATACAGAGGATCAAAATAGCTGCATCTGATGCCAAAATCCAGCTCAAGGCTCCAGAAAAAGAATACATGGTGTGCCCAACAATTCCAGGCAGCAACATTCCAGACAAGACATACATTCTTAACTACATCAATCAACTGGCCAAAATCAAAGGATATAAGATTGACAACCACGATCCAAATTACGCCAGGGTGAGAGATGGAATTTATGAAAGCATCCAGCTGGTCTCCGACGCTCAAAGAGAGAAAATGAAGAAGGTAGGAGCATCCAGATGGTTTTCGTAATTTTTGCCTTGTCTGTTTCTGATGAACCTTGATTTATTTTTTTGATTTCCACTTGTACTTCATATTAATATATGTGGTTTTTCTGAAGACAAAATCTCATTTTCCAGAAACTTTAATTTATGTTCTTGATTGTTATACAACTTGAATAACAATCTGCTAACCTCACCAGAACATGTCGTATGTTACTTTGGTTATCCTTTTAAGTATGGTTTCGACATCATCAAAAAGGGGGAAATTGTTGGGAACCCCAAAAATAATTTAAGTTTTGATGATGCTCCCTCGAAAACACACTTAGGATTATTCATGTTTTATATTACTTCTGTCTGGTTCATATGTGACAGAAACATTGAAAGTGTTTCTGTTATGAGAACCTATTATTATTTTGATATGTCTTGTTTAGGTTCCAGCCAGATGTCAGAAGGATCAGAATGATATCAGAAAGTTGAACCAAGAGAGCCTCAACCAGAAAGTTGAGGAATATCAACTCAGTCAGAAAGTTGAAACAAAGCCTCAACCAGAAAGTTGAAGCATATCAACTCAACCAGAAAATTGAAGCGAATCAACTCTGACAGAAAGTTGAACCAAAAACCCTCAACCAGAAAGTTGAAGCAAATCAACTCAGACAGAAAGTTGAACCAGAAACTCTCAACCAGAAAGTTCAACCAAATCAACACTCAAATGCTGAAATCAGATAAAGTGTCTATGAATCCCAAAAGTCTAAACTAAGCCTTTCATACCACAAAAGGAAGATAATCAATCAAGACAAGAAAAAGGAAAGCAGTATCTGTCAAACGATCTGCTTACCATACTTGGAAGATTCTGTCAACCTCATTAGAAGGCAAGAGGAGATAATCTAGGGATTCATTATCCTTGATTGGTAAAATCACATTTACTCCAAACCAATCAAGCTCAACGGTTAGAATTTCAAAATTCTACATCTATAAAAAGCTCGGAACAGAGATTAGCAGGATATACACATGAATAAGATCATCTATCATTTCAAGCTACTCTGCCCAGAAATCATCTCAACCATCGAAGCATTTACTAAGAGAAGATTTCAACCAGATCGTGTTCCGAACCGTTCGTGATCGTAATCACACCTCGATTCAAGTCTGTCTTATCGAGAAAGAAAAAGGGAGATCTTTGCTAGCTAGTAGTTTTCTAGTGGATTAACGTGAAGAGATCCTGTTTACAGTAGTTTTCTGTAAGTTGTAAAGGGACACGACCCTTATTCGTGCATAAGTTTCAATCAGGTTGTGTTTGAAACTTGTGGCTCGTTCTCAGCGAGTATAAATAAGAAGAGTATCCTAGTAGTGGATATCTAATCCAGTTTGGATTAGACCGTGGACGTAGGGGTTTTCCCGAACCACGTAAAATAACTGCGTTATTTACTTTCTGCATTTATATTCCAGTTGTTTTACTCACTATCTGTCATACTCATTCAAACTGCTCTCTTAATCAATCTCCTAAATATTCGGTTAAGTTTTCAAAAGGTTTTCTAAACAAAGAGCACCGACTAAGTCCACCATTATTCCGCACACAATATACTGTTAGAGAATAAGATTACTCTTGCTCTCTGCTTTGTGTTACTCACTTGAGAGATTCTGTTTGGACAGAACAAGATCGATCAGATAGTCGATCTGGTCTGACACTTTGAGCAATCTGTAATACAGAAAGCTTAAATCTCTCTTATTTAAATTAGTCAAGTAAACTGAAAAGTTTGTATTTGGTGTATTCCCCCCATACACCAAACCTTGCTCTTTCGGGACCAACACTTCTAGACACCCCAGTGATAATTTTATTCGATACGGGAGGTTCACATTCCTTCATTGCTAAAGCATGCGTAGAGAACCTAAAGTTGGAATCAGAACTTGTTGAAGCATCTGTGAATGTTTCTTCACCCCTAGGAGGAATCACTACTATCACTCATGCTTGCTCGAATTTGAGCCTGAACTTAGGATCTATTAAGGTGCTAGCGAACAATCGTAACATCCTTCCGATGAGTGACGTGGACATAATCCTAGGAATGGATTGGCTAGCTGAAAACTATGCCACGATCCTTTGCCATAAAAGGCAAATATCTTTCCGACCTCCTGGAAAGGAACCTACGAGTTTCCATGGAATCACCGCAACTCGAAAGAAGTCGATTATCTCAGCCTTACAAGCCGAGAAATTAGTGAAGAAGGGTTGCTCAGCGTACTTAGTCTCCTTGAATGGAGAAGCCAAGGAAGAACGGAAAATCGAGGACGTAACCATCGTACGGGAATACCCAGACGTGTTTCCAGAAGAGTTGTCAGGCCTACCACCAGACCGACAATTAGAATTCACGATCGATCTAGAACCCGGATCAGCACCGACGTCCAAGGCACCCTATATGATGGCACCAAAGGAGTTGGAGGAGCTCAAAATCCAACTCCAAGAACTTCTAGATCTCGGTTTTATCAGGCCCAGCGTCTCACCTTGGGGAGCTCCAGTACTCTTCGTGAAGAAGAAAGACGACACCCTAAGGATGTGTATAGATTACGGAGGCCTGAATAAAATGACCTTGAAGAACCGATACCCATTACCTCGAATAGAGAACGTTGTTTTGGGGAGGTATGATACCCGTTGGAACAGGGTTGAAAAGATTGGTGCCCTCTTCAAAACAACACAACAGGATCTCTTTGGACGACAACTCACAGACCGAGGAGCCTACTCACGGCCTACTATTGAGGCCATTCTTATCAGGAATAGAGGTTGTTAAGGATGGAGTTTCTTGTACTTTCATTTTATTTGTCGAGATTGGGTTCGTGTTCCGTGTTCTGCAAGTGGCTGTTCTAAACCAATATGTGTATCACCAAGAATGGACTCAAATAGTAAAAGGAGAAGGGCTTCACGTGCATTGTTTCTTTCCTCAACAAACCAAAAGTGACTACGGGTGCTAATGGTATGTTCAGAGAGGGTTACTGCTTCAAGTCGAAGTTTCAGTCAATACAATTAATAAGCTTCGAAGCAGCTAAATTCTTGCGAATCCAAAGACATGTCGAACTATTGATAATTATCCACTAAGTTTGAAGTACTCTAAATGCTCGCTCGACATCGTTGCGTGCCGCTTTTTGCATGAATTTAAAATGAGCTCATTTATCATCGATGGGTAAGTGTTGTTTGCTAAATAATACCCCACGTTGCATTTTGTGTTTTTAGCCGTGAACGACACATGGGGAGCTTAACAATTGAGGATGTCGTTGAACACCAGAGATTGGTTGAGCACACATATGTCATTAGCCGATCCGGCCACGCCAAAGAAAGCGTGTCATATTCATAAATCTTGGGATGCAACGACTTTGAGCATGATTGTTGGGTGACATTTGTCGGTATGTGTATAAGTCATGCGCCACGCCATCAGATAATTTTTTCATGCCCAATGCATGCGTTCAATGCTATCGAGTATTCCGGGGAAGCTGTGCTTCTCTTCGTGAAACTCCATTAGACGTTGGACATTTTCTTGGTTGGTACGCCTCAAATATTGAGGTCCAAAAGCCTCAACAACAACATGACAAAAAAAATTTGGCATTCGATGCCCATTGACTCGGCGACGCGAAGATACTCGTCGTATTGATATGTAGCTCCTCCATTTGCAAATTGCCTTATTGCAACCGTGCATTTTTGCAGTGGTGTGAACCCTTAATGGCCAGTAGCATCCGTGCATTGTTGGAAGTACTCTTCACGATTCTCCAATGTTTAAACAATGCGGAGAAATAACGATCTCTGCATATGAAAGCGACGTCGGAAAACGTTGTCTTCCCATGTTGGATTTTCGGAGAAGTAATCGTTGTAGAGACGTTCTTTGGTGGACATAATTTTTTTTCTTTTTCAGTGAACAAGGGTGTGTTGACGGATACTAAATATTGTCGGCTTGCCTTGATAGAATTTGATCCTACTTCCATAAATTGGGCATTAAATTCGTCATCGGAATCAGATGAAGACATTTTGAAGAAGATATGAATATATTGCTGAATATGAGAGATGATGTAGATTTAGAATTGATGAATACGAAGAATGAGTTGTGAGATGAATAAATATATCTGAGAAACTTTGCCCGAAAAACCTTCAAATGCTCTTATTTAGCCTAATTAAATATGTCTTAATCTTAGGAAATTGTGCTACCAAACACCCCTAATTGTCCTGTTGAATCAAGAACAGCTTAGAGCATCTGCAGAGCCTGGAACACCCGAGGCCGCGGGCAGGGGCGGGCAGGGCAGGGCGGGTCACGGGCGCGGGAGGTCGGCCGCCTCTGAGCGCTGGAAGCCGGAGGGCTTTGACCGCTACAGGCATGAGCCTCCCGAGGCCATGCACTGTTTTTATTTTATTTTTTCTTTTTTTTATTTTAATACATAAATTCATCTATAAATACCCTATTTCAATCCCACATTTTCACACATCTTCATTCATTCTTCAATCTCTCAACCATCTTTCTTCAAAAAATTTTCTTACAAGTTAGCAAAACAAATATGGATGACAAATTCAATAGGTTTCTATACCGAAGTCGGAGCCAAGGTGCAAGTTCCGATAATCAAAGCTCCAACAATTCGTCGTCCGGAGTTGAGAATTTTTCAAGCCAAAATTCTCCTTTCTCTCCTCCCTCTCAATTCTCACCCTCACAATTCAACCCTCTTTTTTATTCTACTCCAAGTTATCCCGGTCAAACTTATTCCGGCCAACAATTTCCATTTTCTCCATATTCTCCCCAATTCGCTTCACAACCATCTCCTACATTCTCAACCGCTTCATCCGTCCAACATTTCGAGGGAGCCGGAGGACTCGATGGAATCAACTTGAATGATTCCTTTGACGATGCTTCGGACGAGACCCTTGCTCTCACTTTAAGCAAAGGTCCCGTTCGTACAAAAGTCGACGTTGCCTACACCGAGGTGGATGACGTCGTCCTTTACCGCACTTGGCTCAACATAAGCCAAGACCCCATCGTCGGCAACAACCAAAAAGCCGAGGCCTATTGGAAACGCATCACCAACTCCTTCAATCGGCAACGGGACCTTGGCAACTTGCAATCGCCTCGTCAACCAATTGAAGTGCCATTGGGCTCGTATTCAAAATACGACCCGAGAGTTTTGCGCCATCTTCAACCGGTGCTCCGGTCAATGGGCAAGCGGCAACTCCGACCATGACATCTACAAAAAGGCGTTGGCGGAGTATAAACAAACAAAAAGGTCGGAGTTCAAATATCGACATTGTTGGGAGATTTTACGAAACACGCAAAAATTCCAACGAGTTGTTCCCGACATCGGCACCAACAAAAGTGGCAAAAATAATATGGGGGAAGACTTCACGAGAGACTCAACACAAAGAGGCGGAGCCCAACCCGAACCCGAGGAACGTCCGATGGGGACAAAGGCCGCGAAAAGAAAAGTGAAGGGTAAAGCTCTCGAACCTAGTGGCGAGGCGTTGAATTATTTGACGAAGAGTTCCGGTGTAATTACAACTTTCACGACGGAAGTAACAAGGCTTGCTTATTACAAGATTTTGTTGAAATATACGTCGAGAATGATCCCGAGCAACTCGAGCTACACAACATGATGTGTGCTTAAATTAGAAGTAGGTTTGATTTCTAGTTTAATTTTATTTTAATTATTGTAATTTTCAATTTTAGTGTTGTATTTTAATTTACAAGTTAAGATTTTAATTTTGTATTGTAATTTCAATTTCTAAGTTAGAATTTTAAATTATTGTAATTTCAATTTCTAAGTTAGGATTTTAAGTTTGTATTGTAATTTCAATTTAAATGTTGTTTTTTAATTATTATAATTTTTATTTGAATTTTCATTTTTTAAATGTATTTTATTTTTGTTTTTTAATTAATGTATTTAAATTAAATAAAACATATTAAAATAAAAAAAATTAATTACATATTTATTAATTTAAACTTGTAATTTAAATTAATAAATTTAATACATAAAAATATATACATAAATTATAAAATACAAATTAAAGAGAGAGCTCCAAGTAAAGAGTCTGCCACTGCTACGTACCAACACAATCTCTCTAAAAATTATGTGCAGCACAAAAAAAAATTATATTTAATCACGAAAATGGCACCGAAGCCGAAATTTGAGAGACATTGAGGATGGTCTTATGGAAAAGATAGAGTGGATATGTTTAGAATCTAAAGAGTAAGAACATAATAAAGACGGGGCGTGAAGATAAACAATATAGTATAATTTACCAGACGGGCCTGCCCTTTAATGTGATTATATTAGTTATAAGTATATAATTAGCAAAGCCATAAAAGTATTTGTGAGTAGAAAAAGTCAAAACTGTGTGGGAATCCAAGATCGCCTGTCTGCCGCAACATCCTCTCCTCAAGATATTCCATTATTGAATCCCTCTCTATTTACCAAATTAACCTCACAAACCCGCGTAAATTAACCGCACTAGAGCACAAACAAAGTAAGGGTGTATATGTAATTGCAACCACCTAGACCCTGCTTCTTTGTTGTTTAGCGCGGCAGCTTTTTTCAGACATTAGGATAAAAACGATTATAATAAGATAGCAAAATCAAATTGAAAATTGAAAGTCCGAGTGTTTTCTCACACCTACCTACCCCCGCATTTTCAAGAACAATGAATTTGTTGCATTTTTTAATTTTATGTCAACTAGATTAGAATGCTGTTTCACTTGAGCTTGGTTGAAAATGCCAGTAGATAAAATGCATTTCCCACTCGAATTTTTTGTAATTTGTTTCTTGTCTTCATCATCACATATTCTTGCTTCAGGGTCAGCTACAAATCCCAGCAGCCCGCATGCAAATATATCTCATTTGTTCAAGAAAGTTGAGAATTTCACAGATTCTCCGCCGAAATCGCAGGTGATTCTGAGCGGAAACGCCACGATTTCAAGCGAAAACAGTACTTTTAGAGTCGGATTCTTCGCCCCCAACGATGAATTCAGCTGGTATTTTGGGATTTGGTATTATTCAATCCCGATTTCGACGTATATTTGGGTTGCCAACCGCGAAAAACCCATCAAAAATCTCTCGTCAGCAGCTGCAGAGATCACCGTTGATGGGAAGTTGTCTGTAGTAGACCAAGATTTTGGAAGCAGCGTGTGGGAATCGAGCAATGCCGAAGAAGCAAGCGATTTGAGATTGTCGGAGCAAGGGGATTTGTTGCTGCTGAGCAGCGATGGCCGAATTGTGTGGCGGAGCTTCGATTTTCCGACTGACACGTGGCTTCCCGGCATGAACTTGACGGCGGAGCGGCGGCTTACAGCATGGAGGAGCTCAGTCGATCCTGCGCCCGGCAGGTATTCTCTGAGGTTGAATCCACCTTATTTTGGTGAAATTGCGCTGTTTTACAGTAATGTCAATGATAGTCTTGGTATGGTTAATTCCTACACGTATTGGACTACTGGTAATTGGAGTGGAAGTGCATTTTCTGGTGTGCCTCAAATGACGATTCCATACATATATAGGTTCGAGTTTCTAGACCCCTTCACTCCGATGGCGACCTTCGGGTACACGGAGGTGCCATTGGAGAGTGGCTCAAAGCCTCCATTAACGAGGTTCGTCCTTGATCATATGGGGCAGCTCAAGCAGTACACATGGACCCAACAGAGTGATGAGTGGAGCACTTTTTGGTCACAGCCGGATAATATATGTAAAGTGTATGCATTGTGTGGGAATTTGGGGTTGTGTAATGGCAACTCTTTGAGACCTTGTCAGTGCTTGAATGGTTTTAGGCCGTTGAATGGCATTTCATGGAGTAAGGATGATTTCGCAGAGGGTTGTTTGCGTGAAGGTGATGCGAGGTGTAGTGAGAATGATAAGTTTGAGGAAGCTGGGGCCGTGAGCCATGACAGGACGATGGTTGTGTCGTTCAGTGGGAGTAAGAGTGAGTGTGAGAGCGCTTGCTTGAAGAACTGTTCTTGTGTAGGCTTGTATCATAACCCGTATAGTAACTTATGCAAGAATCTGTATGGTTCCCTTTTGAACTTGCATAACATTTCTTCTGATAGTATTATTGGGGATAACTTGTATGTGAGGGTGGAGACAACTGGCACTGGCAAGAAGAAGAACAACAACAAAGAGAAGACTCTTTTGATTGGAATGATATGTGGGATTCTTGTGATTTTCATTCTAGGAACTACAAACTTGTACTTTAGAAGGAGAAAGATTATGCAAAGGAAGGGAGAAGACGACAGTGGCTTCCAAGTAACGAATCTAAGGGTGTTCTCTTATAAGGAGCTTCATGCTGCTACGAGGGGTTTCTCTGTGAAGCTAGGCCATGGAGGGTTTGGAGCAGTTTTTCAAGGCATGCTGTCGGATTCTTCAGCCGTGGCTGTGAAGAGGCTTGAGAGGCCTGGTGGTGGTGAAAAGGAATTTAGAGCAGAGGTGTGTACACTTGGAAATATTCAGCATGTTAATTTGGTGAGATTGAGAGGATTTTGTTCTGAAGACTCTCATCGTCTCTTGGTGTATGATTACATGCCAAACGGACCTCTTAGCAGGTACTTGAAACAAGGTAATCTGAACCTGAGTTGGGATGTTAGGTTTCGCATTGCTGTTGGGACTGCAAGAGGCATTGCTTATTTGCATGAAGAGTGTCGAAACTGCATCATACACTGTGATATAAAGCCTGAGAATATCCTACTAGAAGAAGATTTCTCAGCTAAGGTATCGGATTTCGGGTTAGCTAAGTTGATTGGCAGAGACTTCAGCAGGGTGCTAGCAACCATGCGAGGAACATGGGGGTATGTTGCACCGGAGTGGATATCTGGTGTTGCAATCACCTCAAAAGCGGACGTGTATAGCTATGGAATGACATTGTTGGAGTTGATAGGTGGGAGGCGCAACGTGGAGGGGCCGCCTTCTGCTGGTGGAGGCGGAGAGTGTGAGAAAGAGAAGTGGTTTTTCCCACCATGGGCTGCACGCCAGATAATCGAGGGAAATGTTGCAGCAGTCATTGATCAGAGGCTTGACGACATGTATGACGAGGTAGAGGCAGCACGTGTTGGATTAGTTGCAGTTTGGTGCATCCAGGACGATGAATCTAATCGACCTACAATGGGGATGGTTGTGAAAATGCTCGAAGGAGTGGTGGAGGTGACCGTTCCACCACCTCCTAAGCTTCTTCAAGCATTAGTTTCTGGTGAGTCCTTTCAAGGCATTGTTCCTGATTCAGGGACAAGAGTCCCGCAGCATGATACTGGCAGTTTTGATGCCAACACCTCGATCTCAGTAGACTCGAAGGATTCCAAATCATCGCAGTAACTTCTCCTTGTTGATTTAGAATGCCTTTGAGTAAACAACCTATTGGTGATAAAGAATTTAAATAGGTGATTCTCATGGTCCATAGCTTCAGTTGCTTATAAAACCTCCATAGTTGTGTTTGAAATCAAGCCTTCTCTTTCCATGGCCCAGGGTTAGCAGTGGATATTTGAACAACTCGATCAAGTCTTTCAATGATGATGTGGGTTGGACCCTTTACGGGGATGCTCTCACATTCAACGAGCTACATGCTTGGAGAATCCAGTGAGTGTGCTGTGAACACAGCGACAGAGATCGCGAATAGCATAAGGAGAGGTGGTAAACTATGTGGTATATACTACTTCTTGCAACGCTTGAGACTTTAGCTGAAGATGCTATTATGATCTTATGAAATCATCAAGTTTCATAGTTTGTTGTGATTGTTTTTAATTCATTAGATATTTCAGTTTCATGTAAAAGTAATCGAGTTGAGTTGTGTCAAACATGTTCAGCACATATTTATGACCATAAAAAGATGGAACAATGACCATAGGAGCAGGAACTCAAGATATTCACCATCGAGTGATCTAAATTCAGAGAAAATTATTTTCCTACCATTTATATGTTCATGAGTTTTTAAGCTGTGCTTTTATTTTTCATACTTCCTTTAACAGTTTAACTTAGTCTTCGAGAAAATATTTGATTGAGTCAGGTTTTTAAACTTTGTGTGTTTTTTGCATTGAGGCTTTATTATTATATTTGTTTCACAGATTCCTCAAACTTTTTTATGTTATATTATACTCCACTTACTAATATATTATGTTTTTACAGTCCTGAATAATACTTAATACTTTTAAGATAATATAGAACATATTTATACAACATATCCAAATTCTGTGGTTTGTTATTTTAGCTAAACTCTAATATTGCACAAAAGATACAATTTTATGGTGTTATATCAACATGCAATTATACACGGCAGTATATAGCATTGACCTGTTGACTCCAGATTTGCAATCTTCAAAGGTCATGATCAATCCTGTCCAAACTGATGCTCGCAAGAAGATTGCCAACCACTTGTAAGAATTTCCTTATCTATAGATAGTAACATAACAGAAACCATATAAATTTGCCACAAAAAGGGACATACTCAAGAGATTCATGCAAAATTCCCAGATATTAATTCTTGTACTGCTTTCGTAATGCGATAAAGACAGGAAATGATCATACTATACATGACCAAAAATTTCAAAGATTGAGAGGGTTACAGAAAATGCCAGAGGAGGAGCATTGGACAGCAATGGCTCACCCTCTTCAACAGCGTCATCACCCTCAAGTGAAACAATGGTTTCCTTGGAAATTGGGAGACCATCCTCAGATACCCATTCGACGTCCGATGAGCAGCCGATGCTCCATGAGGCGCCCTCTGCATTTGTTCCACCTGGCGAGGCGGGTGACTCCCGGCCCTTGGAGACTCTCGAGGATGTCAAAAGTATGCTCTGCGTAGAATCAGTTAAGTTGTGGTCTATTGCTGCCCCCATTGCCTTCAACATTCTTTGTAACTATGGCATCAATTCGTTCACCAGCATCTTTGTTGGGCATATTGGGGATCTCGAGCTCTCAGGTGTTGCCATTTCTCTATCCGTCATCGCGAACTTGTCATTTGGATTTTTGGTTAGTTTTTGGATTCTTGGTTAGTTTCTGGTTCTCCACTATAATGAGGTTCACATAGAAATGTTTTTTTTTCTTTATTTTCTTCCCTCATGATTTTTGCATGTTGGAACAGCTTGGCATGGCTAGTGCGCTGGAGACATTGTGTGGGCAGGCATATGGTGCTGGAGAAATAGATATGCTCGGAGTTTACATGCAACGATCATGCCTAATTCTTACCGGAGCCTGTGTCTGTCTCTTGCCCATTTACATCTACTCGAAACCATTGCTGAAGCTTCTAGGCCAAAGGCATGATATTGCTGATATAGCAGGAAAATTCTCCTTGTATATAATACCTCAGATGTTTTCTCTTGCATTAAACTTCACCACACAGAAATTCTTACAAGCTCAAAGCAAGGTAGCAGTTCTAGCTTGGGTCGGATTCTTCGCCTTAATTTTCCACATAGGTTTGCTATTTCTGTTTATCCGAGTGCTCAAATGGGGCTTACTCGGTGCGGCAGCTGCGTATGATGTATCCGCTTGGGCAGTCGCTCTGGCTCAGGCAACCTATGTTGTCGGGTGGTGCCACGACTCATGGCACGGATTGTCTTGGCTTGCCTTCAAAGAGATTTGGAAATTTCTGAAACTCTCACTCTCTTCTGCCATCATGCTTTGCTTGGAGATTTGGTACTTCATGAGCATAATCGTGCTTACTGGCCATCTCGAGGATCCTGTTCTGGCCGTTGGATCCCTTTCCATTTGGTAAGAACCCTTTGTCTCCGTTTATCGAGAATCCTTGATCTTCATCGTGATGTTCAGCAGAAGCTAAGAAAGAACTTGAATTCTTGTCTCAGCATGAATCTTAATGGATGGGAAG
Source organism: Leonotis leonurus (assembly GCA_026898415.1). Lineage (NCBI taxonomy): Eukaryota > Viridiplantae > Streptophyta > Magnoliopsida > Lamiales > Lamiaceae > Leonotis > Leonotis leonurus. The sequence continues at coordinate 516,833 of JAPKLX010000090.1, read as the reverse complement.
GCATGCTTTTCATTGGAGTTAATGCAGCAATAAGGTATCTCTTACTACTATTTACCATTATAAAAGTGTGTTATGTTATAAATTTTGATGTGCACCTATGAATCCTTAGTTATTTTAATTATTAAGGATATATGAGTTTTTTAATATTCATTATATATATTTATAGGAAATGAATCAAATGAGAATGAAAAATTTGGTGAGAAATGAGAATAAATCATGACCCTCATTTATGTATTTGAATGGCTCAGATAAAATCTACTTTATGGCTTAAATATCAAACGTAAATTAGTTTAAAACATGACTAAAGGGTAACATAGTCTTTATATTAAATTTGTAACCGTTTGTACCATTATTTTAGGAAATTAACCTTCTTAAATTATGGAATATTTTAGGTCCCTACGTTAGAATATCTACCATTTTATATGTTTGAAAATGAAATCAAATCTAATACTCATTCTAATTTTAATCTTGATTATTTCGGTAAATAACCTAAAACATGTTTATATTCATGAAGAATCAAAAGATGCGTATAACAAATTATGATTTAATTTGTGTATTTCACGATTTTGAGAATTTTGTGATTTCAAGATAAAGATCTATATAATACATAATAAAATTCAATGCATGTTCATCTATATACAGATGCATAAAATACTTCGTGTTTGAATAGTCAAACTAATTTTTAAGACACGATAAAAAAATTATATAATAAATAATAAGTTTGTTATTCTCAATTTTCAATTTCGATTTAGTCATTCGGGTATATATTAAAAAAATAATTAAAATAGTCAAAATAATTCAAAAGGAATTTTTTTTTAATTCATATAACTTTTTAATTAAGGTTTATCGATTATGATATAATTTAATATTAATAATTCTATAAATAAATAAAATAATATGAAATGATGACTCATAAGTTTATGTAATATTTTCACATCAACTGCAGACACGATGATTAGTGCACAATATACTTAAAGTCGATGCATAAGGCACCTAAGATCAATGCATATAGAATTTATAATTGCAAACACTACGTTTTATTTTTATTTTTAGGGGTAGGATCCGGTGAGAACCAAATCTAATATAGAAATTAAAATCTATGCATGTTACGCATTATTTTGATGTATTACGCGTAATATATTATTGCATAACATGATGATGCATTTTTATTCATTAACCAATGCATTATAATTTCAATGCATTCTATGCATAAATTTGATGCATAATTCATATGGACCATAGATTATACAAAAATCAATGGTCCAAATTAGTTCCTATTTCATAAATATTAGTTCTCATTTCATCCATTCCCTTATTTTTAATCATCATATATTGTTTTATAACTCCTTAGTGGATTTACTTATAGCGTATAATGCCCGTAAATTGCGTTGCTTTAGTGAACACTTAAGATGCACTTAGCAACAAATGTCAATGCATTACTAAAAATGATCCAATGCATAATGTAATTTCTCAATTATTATTGCATTGAATATAAACTTAGAATGGATTATAACATATTAAAAATAATAAAAATAATATCAAAACGGGATATATTTATCAATTGATTTCAACATTCTATCGTCAATTGTACCATTGATGGTGAAAATTAATATTTATCAATTAATTTCAACATTCTATCGTCAAATTTTAGAAAACTATTTTAGGAGTATATATGAGAAGATACAATTAATATTTGGAATATAGCAACAAATCTGGAGTTATAATATGGTAAGTTTTTTCCTTCCATTTATACCCTTTTTATCCATTTGTTATTATTAATAATATGTACATATTTTCTTAATGAATCTAATCTCATCCATTAAAATCATTAACATCTATGACCCATAATCATTCTTATTTCTCATTTAAATACTCGTTCGCATAAGAAACACCCCCTATATATATATATGCATGCTTCATGATTATAAGATTACAACTCTCGTTTATCATAAAAATTCTTCAACATTTTGATAAGATTATTTATTTGTGATTAATATAGTCATTTAAATCCACAAGTTTTGCATTTGTCGCATGTAGAGATCAAAACAGGTCCAGCGCAGCCAGGTTTCGAATAAAAATTTTGGCCGGCACAATTTTGGCGCGGGCCGTCTCTCTAAAAGAAACTTGCCTCTGGCCCAAAAACCCAGATTTGGGTTTTGGGCATGAAATATATTTCAGCCCGACACGACCGTGTTCTTTGACACCAGTCACATCACCATTTTGCTAGTATCAAAGAAAAACATTATCCTTCATCAAGGACTACTTTTAAGTACATTCTCGCAATTTGACGGATTCTCGTTCCTTTCATGCAGCATTCGTGTAAGCAACGAGCTTGGATCGGCACACCCGAGGGCTGCAAAGCACGCGGTGTACGTAACAATCTTCGAATCTCTGGTGATAGGACTGTTGTGCATGGGGATCATAATAGCAACAAAGGATGATTTCGCTGTCCTCTTCACCCACAGCAAGCCAATGCAGAAAGCAGTAGGCAACTTGGCATATCTCCTAGCCATAACCATGGTTCTCAACAGCATTCAGCCAGTTATATCAGGTTCTCCTTCTGACTCTTGGTTCTTGATTAATCTGTGCTGCTGGAGTTGAAGAAAGGCTCTCGATGATGCATCCTTGTTTTTGCAGGAGTTGCCATTGGTGGAGGATGGCAAGGGATAGTTGCTTTCATTAATCTCACTTGTTATTACATCATAGGCTTACCTGTTGGTGTTCTTCTGGGTTATAGAACAAAATTAGGTGTTCAGGTAACGTATCACTCCCTATCTCTCTCTCTCTCTCTATATATATATATATATATCTCATGGAAGGATAAATGCAGGGGATGTGGATGGGAATGATATTTGGGACTTTTCTACAAACTCTTATTCTATTGCTGATTGTATGGAGAACAAACTGGACTGAGGAGGTAATTAGTTAACATATCATTCATTGTCTTGATTCTTGTGATTTTAGATATCTTTCTTGATTAAGAAAGGCAACATTGGAATTAAGGAATTAGATGGTGATTCTGTTTGCAGGTGGCTCAAGCATCAGAGAGAATGCGCAGATGGAGTGGGCGTACCACTTAGATCATCATTCATAACTAATACTTACTTATTGTTCATTACAAAACCCAACATACTTATCCTAACATTCTAAGTAGAGTGAGGCTCATTTGAGAATGTCTCGGGGGCCTGGCCCGGGAAACGGAACTCTTATTCGGGCCCAGAAATTTACAAATGTATTATAGGTCGTACTTTAGTTGGTGATTTCATGACCTTGGAGTCTCGGACCATGATAATTACTAATATACCCACTGTTTGTGTTATAATATTTACTTTTGGGGTCTAAATAACAGTTGTGTGTTACAAATATTTTACTTTTGGGGTTTTAATAGTTTTGTTTTGGTGTTTCACAGACTTCATTGTTATCAGTATAACCTAATAAACAAATATTTTTATTTGCGATGAAATTTAGTGTAGTATGCAGTGACGAAGCCAGAATTATCGGTCAGCAGGGTCCAAATTGTAAGCTATATAGAAAATAACTTAGATAAAATAGTTTCATGAGTTAAAATTACTTATAAGAATTAATAAAAAAGGATAACTAAACATCCTTAATTATCATAGCTAACATATAACTTAAGTTTCATAAATCAAACATCAAATGACTAATATATTTATAATTTTTTTAAACATCCTAGAGGGGGCCATGCTCACCCCTAGCTTCGTCCCTGTAGTATGCTATATCGGTCTTCAGACCAACTAGATGGAGCCACTTGACCCAATGGGCTCAAATCAGCCCCTCATTTTGATACCTAAAATAGAAAAACCAACACAAGTTCATAATTAAAATTTAATAAAATTTTCTAACCAATTTTTTCTTAATACTAGTAATAATTCGTGAAAGAAGTTATAAACTCACTCTATCTCTAACCCAGCATCACTCTTTGCAATAATTTACAATTTTAACACTAACTTTTTACCACAACAGTTAATCTATTAATCTATTAATATATTAAAAATGTAGTTTTAACAATGCTTTCTCCATGTATTACTCTGAACTCATCAAATATGTTACTAGCTATGCTCAGTTTATTCTCTATCATCTATTTTTATCCTTTGTTAATTGATTTAAGCATATCCCACGTCTCTTTAGCAATAGATAGATTTATGATTTTGACAAGGTGCACTTCTTTGACTGTGCTAGAGATTAAACCTTTGGCGAAGTTATCAAGCCCCATTTCCTTACGTTCTTCTGTTGTGTAGTTTCTTAGGTCTTTAAGAGCATAGACGTAAATGACTTTTCCTGGATCTATTTCTTCCACTTCAGGTTGTGGAGCATAGATAGATTTGGGACCATTCTCGATTACATCCCACATAAAAATATGATGTTGCTGGAGCCACATCTTAATCATAAAGCTCCAATTCTCATAGACTTGAATGCAAAAGTCCTCACAAACCATAATGAGTGACGCTTCCATATTGAACAAATAGTTAGAAGAAGAGATGCGATGAATGAAAAGGTTTTCAGAGAACCATTTAAGATGACCATAGAAGTGTTTACCTAGTGAAACAAATATAGTGGTTAAATAAACCACTGCTCTGATATCACTTTTTGGTTTCAAAAGAGCAATTATTGTTGTATGGGGGTGTTAGGAACCTTTTTTATGATTCCATAAATTATTATTTATGTGTTTTGATTATGTGAAACCATAGCGTTCTGTTTAGCGATGTGTGCATAAATGATTATATGATGCTTAGATGTTTCAGTGATTTATTAGATTATAGATCGACATAATGTTAAGGAATAGATCGAGTTAACAATCTGATCCATAGGAGATCGATCTGTATTTCATATTTTGTCTAGTTAGTGTTAGACTTAGCAGATGCCCTAAGTGTAAGGATAGATCGATGAAAGAAAAATTGTGTCCATAGATGTCAACAGTGTTGCTAGTAGCAGGTGAGATATCATGAAATGACAAGTTGATAATATAACAACTTGATCAATAGAGTTTGATCTTGTTGTTTGTAATAGGTTGATAAAAGTGTTAAGAACAGATTGATGTAATGATTTATTCAAATGATTAAACTGACATTGTAGACTTAGGATTTACAACATCATTCTAGATGTCACAACAAGCTAGTAGAACAAGCAAGTGAGTAGATTGAGGTGGACAGATCGATAGGTAACATATCAATCAGGCAACCTGATAGAATGAAGACCAAGAGGAGCAAATGACCTGCCTGAAGAACATATCATCATGAGACAACTCAAAATACAGATTAAGAGATGACTTGATTTTTGTGCAAAGTGAGATACAATGACTAATTGAAGGAATCTAACGATTTGCCTAATTGGATCACAGCCCACATGTCATGTGCCATATCAGATGATATGTAGGTTAATCTTCAACGGCTAGAAGTACATTCAGCATCCAATGGTCATATCTGCAATCAATGCAATCATTTAAATGCTACAATGACTAGTTTTCAAATATTATGCATATAAATACTTCATATCTTACATCTGAAATGGTGGACGCAAGAAACCCATAAAAAGAGCCTTAATGCTGCAAAATTTTCTCTAGACCAAAGATTAAACCACTACTCGATTATAATTTATATATATTTTTAGTGTTGTATTAGAGAGAGAAATCACCATATTATGAAGATAAACCCACTAGAACTATACATTAGGATTGTGCCATCAATGCCATTAGTTATAGTTTCCTCCATAGCCATAAAAACTCCAAGCTCTATAATAGAGAAGCAAGGATGAAGACTTCTTATAAACGCAAGACAGATCTCACACTCAGTGTGTTTAAATAAGAGAGTTGTAATCTCGTACTCAACGAGTATAAATCAGTGAGAGTGAGCTCGTACTCAACGATGATAAAGAATTGAGGAATTCAAGATTAAGGGTTTCATCGATCTAGTTCTAATCGATTGTGGACGTAGGGGGTTTCCCAAACAACGTTAAATATTGTGTGTTCTTCATATTATGTATTTCATTATTTGATTATCTTGCTATTCACACAATGGTTTTCTTTTTCCTGGATCGCGCTTAATACATGTAATGAGATCTTGCTCCATTGGAGTTAAAAGAGGCTCACTGGTTTGACTTGAAGTTGTCATCGTTAAAGGCTGTGAGCCACCTTCATTGTGTTGAGTCTCTTGATGATCACGTTTCTTGAAAAAAGAAGAGATTAAGTTTTTTTCTTTTTTTCGCAGAAGACTGACGTTCCATTTAAATTGAAGTACTGCAAGGGCATTAAAAAATCAAGAGTATAAATATATCAAAACCAAAAAATAAAATCTCAAATCTATTATTCACAAATTCAATTTATCCTTATAACAAAATTTAAATATCTTGCACTACTTATTAATAACTTATTTCTAATTAAAGAAGAATAAAATAGAAAGTGTTGCTCTACTTAGATGAAATTGTAAGTTCAGCTAACGAAGCATATAAAATTATTGAACAGAAGACTACTAACTAAAAGAATACTCAATCAAAACACTTGTAATATATATTCAAACAGATAACTAAATATCAAATATTGCTAGCTATTTCAATTCTCAATGAAAATAAATCATAATAAAAATTATCTCAATGAAATTGCATTGAATAATCAATTATCAATATTATTTGCCTACAAATGTATGTATAATAAATTAGCAAATTATGACAGAAACCACAAAACTAATCTCTTTACATGTGCAGAATGTTTTCTTTCTGAGAAAGAAAGTTTGATTTTACACTATTGCCACTGTTCTTTTTCTGTCTATTCCTGATCCTTGTCCACATCCAGCTCCCTAATCTGCAGCCAAACCCCTAATTCGGAACCCAACTATAGACCTTTTTCCCAGCCAAAAGCCCAAGCAATCCCCACCCTCCAAAGTCCAAAGTGAACCTGAGCCACTCCCTCGGACAAAAGCTTTCATAAATAGAACAACACAAAAAAATTTGTAACCCTAAAGGAATGAAAACATTAAGGAAAAAAAAAATTGGGGCTTTTGCCCAAGAAACACTAATCCAATCAAAATCTCACAGAAATTAGAGTATGCAGTTGGAGATTCAATACACAAATGGAAATATAAGTTCAACCATAATCAATTACAAAACGAGAGAGAATAAAATTTAGATTCTTAGAAAAGAGAGTTATGAAAGAGATTACCTGAGGACTCTGTCGAGTTGGGAAACCAGACACGGCGAGCTGGTTGAGGCAATGCTACACCGAGAATACTCTATATTGTAAAATTTATGTGATTTTTCACAAATAGCGAGAGAGGAAGATGGTGAAATTTGAAAAAATTAAGGATGGATTTGTTTGTTACTACGCACAAATCTTTTTTAATTTTTATGAGAGAAATGATGTTTTCCTTTTTCCCATTTCCTTTTTTTTTTACCTTCATTAGCATTTCCTTTTTTCACATATATGAGCTCCATTTTTCACATGCTCTTTCTGGAATCCAACACTTGGTATCAGAACAGTGGTTAAACCTGACCACAAAATCTTTTGCACAGGGTTTTCAATCTTATGGTCAACTTGAATAGATCTTTACTTAGAAAAAAATTCATCATCCCTTACTTCACATTGTTGCATGGATTCTCACCTTCTCAGGGTGTGCAAAATTTTCGCCATCCAAGGCTATGAGGACTGAAGTTTTTAGATCAAGATGTGCCTACAAGCTCAACATGAGTTGATGTGGGACGTGATTGTTTCTACTAAAATTGTTTGAGTTGCTCGCAATCTAACGAGGTCATAAAGCAATAGTAAGTCAACCCAAAGTTGAATCACAAAGAAGACTTATCATGACAATTTGTTTCATTGTTTGACACAAAAACAAATAAAGATGATTTGAAGGAGTTCTAAACCTTGGCAAGAAATGAAATTAAATAAATTTCAAGAAAGAATAAATCATAATCTAAAGAAAGTAAGAACAATCATAATTGAAAAGACATGAATGTAAAAGGAAGCAATAATTCCTAAATCTAATAGAAGAAAAAATAATCATATTTAAAAGACAAGGAAACAAAAAGAGACGGATTGTAATTCAAATAATAATTAAATTGATTCATGGCATACTCAAGAATTGAAGAAAAATTAAATAAATCAAACCAGATTTTGAGTTGGAAGAAGATGAATCCACAATTAAGAACTTGAATTTGAAACAATGAATTGAATGTTGCGAATCGCTAATCCACGAAATAGAAATAGTAAACTAAAACAGGAAAGGAAATAGACTAATCTAAATCAAAACTATGAGAATATTAGACTACATATCATAAGTCTCATTTCTAGGATGGAGAAATAGAAAGGTGATCGGCAGCGGTCGTGTAGAGTCAGCGACCGATGGCTCAGAAAGTGGCGCCTAAAACGTGTTGCCGCTGGGGTCAGTGGTCGCTGACCCCTAGCCCTCGTTTGCCGTTTGCTCGCTCCATCTCTTGTCTCCCGCGAGCCGTGGTCAGTGGCCGCTGACCTGGTTATGTTTCCTTCATCTTTTCCTCTTTGTGTACTCTTTGGTCTTTTTCAATCCCGATTCGCACGTTTGGGCTCATGGTCCTGAAAGATAAATAAACACGTAATTCGGGCCCAACTATTACCACAACATGGGCAGAACACTAGGATAAAAAAGATGAAAACGCGAGTCTACACAACCAAAAATAGGCTAAACAATGATCGAGAATGGATCTAGTCCAATATATGAAGAAGGAGGGGAGTTTCCCAAAGGAAACCAAGCTGGACCTAAAAGGCTAAAAAATCCCAGAGAATACACTCCAGAATAGCGCATACTTGCTGAGTTGGACAATTATGCAAAAGGTCTCATTTCGAGTACCGTACACGGCAGCCATCTGTTCAAGATCAGAAATTTTAATACAACTAAAAAGATGTGGGATACATTAAGTGATCTAAACTTGGGATCTGAAGAGATGAAGGAGAACAAGATATCTATAGCTTGTTTCAAGTTCCACGAGTTCAAGATGATGCTCAGTGAATCAATTAAAGAGATGCAGAACAGATTCACAGAGATCACGCTGGAAATTGCATCTATCAAGTCTAACAAGTACACCCAGCGTGAACAAATCTTGAAGATCATCTGAGCTCTACCTACAGATTGATATATCTATGTTGTCTTGATCTAACAAATATCAAATTTTAACTCTTTATCTTGTGGTGCAGATAAGGTCAATCAAAAAGAAGTTGAAGCTACAACGAATAAGGAGGTTGCACTTAAAGAAAGATCATCTTAAAAATGACCTCCACCAGCGAAGCTCACGAAAATGAGTTTTCGAAAGAACAACTTCTACAAGACTACGCTGTAACAGAGAGTCCAAGAGATGGAGATGCGAGCCGAAAAGTATGAATTGTTCTATCGCAATCAATAGCGAAAGAACTCCAGCAGCTCGAGGAACTCCAACAGGTAGTTCAATCGCAAGCGAGCTACTAGATAGTCAAAGAGATTTACCCAAATCATCTCTCAAACACATCCTCAGATAATGAAGCCTTTCTGATTAGAGTTCAAGAGAATGAGGATGATGAATCTGTGGTAAATTCTAATTGATCTGCAATTTCATTCTTTACTACTAATGATTCTATGAAGGAAGAATCAAGAGAGATCGATATCAGGCCAAGGGGGAACAACACATCCCCTACTGCTACATTTGGTGAGTTACATGTCAAGAAGACCAGATCAACTCAATTATACAGATCAACATAGAAGCCTCACGCCAACATGTAGAAAGGTGATCGAATCAAGTCAAGAAGGACTAACCCGGGATCACTGACGAGCCGAAGGTTAGAATAGTGTGCTTGAGCTTTCATCAAACAAGTGCTTAAGTCCTTTCAGAGCCGCAGTTGTTGTTTCAATGTATTGAAACGAAGTAATAAAGTACTGACCAACACATAAGGGATATATCAATTTCAATTTATTTCTTATATTATAAATAGTTATTTTTTTATAATTAATTTTTTTAATTCATAATAACACATTAAAATTTATAAATATAATAAAATAAAGTTTATTGTTAAAAACCTAAAATGTGTACACTCTAGGTTCTCGCAAATATACGAGGTCAATTGCACGTGACAAGTTAATCCCGGTCGAATCTCGATGGAAAGCTTAACAGGGCGATTCTAATCCTAAGTGTTATCCAGAACAAATAAATAAAAATCCTAAACACTCTAATCAATAATAAACATGAGAAAATAAGAAATAAATAAATAAACAAAATAATGAAAATGTGGGATTCCAGATTTAAGGGCATAGAGTTAAGAAAATCTAAAATCAATTAAATCACGCTACTAAATTCATGCTATTGTTCGCTCATTAAGGGCTTCTTAATAGTTAGTCTAATTAATTACTTTTGTATTCTTAATTAGACAATAATCACGACTTACGTATTAAATTACCCTAAGAATAATTCCTCAATTAAGAACAACGATTCGCAATTAATCAATGGTTTCCTAGAGTTGCTTAATTCCTAACTCTCGTATTCAATAATTAAGCCGCGATTCTAGCTTACGTATTCGAATCACAAAATAGGAAAATCACAAATCAATAACGAATATAAGTCATACGTCTCCGATTTGGAATTATTAATGATTTAACCATAGTTCTCTATTGGAATTATCTCTCGATCTCAACCAATAAACAAATAATCAAAAACGGTGGCCAATCGCTTCAAGTAATCAAACACAAGTTAAATCATGAAGCATGAATCAAGCAGCCATTTTGTTTTGGCCTGTTCTACCTCGTTTGAACTCCGATTTTGGATCCGTTTGCGGGTACGGACTCCTATCGAGATGAAATTTAATCCCATGCTATCCAATCTTCATCGTCATAACTGAATTTTGTGCCAATTTTCACACCAAACAACCTACATGCAATTACGGAATTTCGCCGTAAAAACAAATCAAAATACAAAATAAAATAAACCTAAAGCTATGAGACGAGACTCGAAATGTCATGTAAAACACGACTAAAAATGTACCAAACATTTAACTATATGAGAACTTAATTAAAGTCAAATATTATAAATCAAAATAATTAATTTTTTAGTAGTGTTCATCTTCTATTTTTATATTTATGTAGATTAACCTTTTATTTTATTTTATTTCATTAATGTATTCATGTTTAAATTGTTATTCAATTAATATATTGATAGTAACACATTAAAATCTTTTTTATTTTATTTCATCATTAAATTTTTATTAATATATCATATATGCATATTATTATTTCAAAATAAATATATACGTAGTTATTCTACTATCACATTAAAAAGATAATTATGTGATATGAAATTAAATAATGATATACATTGATATGTATTAAAATAATTAAAATTTTCAAAAATTTAAATATATCAATATTAATTTTTTTGACGGTTCGAAAGGGTAACCGGCGGTTTTGAATCGTAACCGAAACAACCCTACACGATTCGGTTTCAAACCGTGAACCGCCACAACAACGGTTTGTTTCTGGTTCTAAGATTTTGAAACCCTGAACCGGCGATTCGCTTACCTTTCGGTTCTGAACCGTAACCTTGAACACATACTAAGAGTTCATGAAAAATATATTAATTAATTTTAGTTGTCATGAGACTTTAATTAGTTAATGGATATTGTGTCTTAAATGCGGAAAAATGATGGATTAAAACGAGTTCCAGTTCATAATATAGACCATGATTTAATAGTGCATTATTCATCCTATAATGAGGTCGATAAATACTAATATAATCTATTTGAGTATAATAAATATAAGCAATTATCTTATATAATTTTAATTAAATATTTATTGAAGATATTTAAAAGATTAAATTTATATTATGAGATTTGATCGTGATTCTCCTAAGAAAGTCCAACTTAACTCGTTACTCTATAAATAGATGTCTTGACCGTCCATTCTATGCATCTCATATCCTTGAATTTTCGGCCACTTCACGTATAGAAAGACTTGTTAGAATGTCGTCCACTCGATATACGAATAATATGAAGAAAAATAAATTAGAAATATTTGTAAATCGAAACACAGTAGACAATGAAAGTTATGGTCATTTATATCAACATCAAATTAATATTTTAATATATTTATAAAATACAGGTTCCATATCAAATTAGAATGTAAGAAATATTCAAAATACAAATTCAAAATTGAAGTATCAAGTTCAAACTCGACCCACACTAACGACCCATTTTAAGGACCCACGTCCTCAAAATGGATCTGGCCGGCATCTTAGATCCATTACAATCCCTCATCCTCCCACCCCTCCAAATTCCTCATCCTTGCACCCCTCCAAATTCCTTGTTCATATATATATATATATATAGTAAAAAGTGAAATGCAAATGTTTAAAACCTAAAAACCAATTTATCACCCACACACCGCCGATAGAATAAAAGCAAAGTGTTTGTGCGAAAAAGTCCAAATTTGGGAAGGCAAAAAAGGAAGAATAACAAGAGTCATCAAATCCCTAATACTACTACGTCTGTTGAAAATTTAATCTACTGGTACGTCGATTTTCCTCTCTTTTCTCCATCACTTTCCCTTTCCTCCTATCAATTTCTCCAATTATTTTTGAGAGGTTTGGACATAGGGCCGGGAATGGGTCCCTTGTTTGTACAAATTTTCAAAGTCCCACAACCCTCCCCTTCTTTCGCTCTCTATCTATCCACTGTTCTAGAGAGAGAAAATACCCAGCCTTCAAAAAGAAAAGAAATATATATGTGTGTCTTTCTTTTCTCTTAGGGCCGCAAAACAAAAACAAAAACAAAAGAAATTTTTCAGTATTTCGACTCCAACTCTTCGTCCCGCCAAAAACCCATCTGTAAACCAACGCTCAAAGCTTCGTGTAGGTCTGGAATTTCTCATTTTTCATTATTTCTTTGTTTTTGTTTTTCTGTTATTCGGAGTTTTCACACACACGCATACTTGCACCGTCGTCACTTGTTTTGAAGGGTTTCTCCGTTTATGTTGTGTTCTGTGTACGTGTTTGTGAATCATCGTGAGATGGATTTCATTTTCTTTAGGGTCTGAAAATATAGAAAAAACTAAAAACAATGGCAGGGTGGTTGAAGAGAGAGAATGATGGGCAGGAAGCGTGGGAACCGGAGATTTCATTAGATTCAGGAGTGAGAAGCAATGACGATGATGAGGTAAATGGTCTTTACTGAGTTATTTAAGGCTTTTTTGGAAGAAGTCTACGACGTTTCTTTCTTGAGGCCGCTGCCGTCGGTTATCGGCCAGGGGCTTATAGTTGATTTGCTTAAACTGCACATTATTGTGAGGAATTGAGGTGGGTAGTGCGGAGTGTCAAAAAACAGGCCTTGGAGCTCGGTTGCAGATCGTGGGCGTGATTTGAAGTTTTCAGCTTCTTTGAAGTGGGCATATGTGAAGTATTCGTATACATTGGATACATGACTGAAGAAATTTGAAAAATATTAAGAGGCGGGAGTGAGTGGTATTTAGGAAACTTATCTGATTTTAGTTGATTTTTGGTGCGCTTGGAGTGGGATCAAGAGGTTTTCCTGTCAGATACAGCATGTAAAGTTGAGAAAAATACTGAGTTTGTGGAATTGAAGAGCAGAGAATTTGGAGGTGTTAATGAGGGTATGGGTTTTGTGGAGTTAAATGCAGATGTTAAGAAGTTCGATGAAAAGTACAGCAACAACATAAATGGAGGTAGACTTAATGGTAATGTGATTATTGATGAGAAACAAAGTGTTAATATGGTCGGTGGTGGTAATGATCTACAAATGGATGAAGACCCGATTAGTAAGAAAAGGAAACTAGTGTGCTATTCGGGCATGCTGCAGTGGATAAGTAAGGTTGCAAAAGATCCTGGTGCCCCTGATGTTAAGCGGTTACCCGAAAGGCAGAAATGGAAGTGTTATGGTAGTGAACTGCCGTGGAAGCAAATTCTCATTGTCCGTGAGGCGATGCTTTTGAGAAAGAATGCTGATGAAGGGTCTCAACAATCTGTTTGGCAGGTCTGCATATTATTCTCATTTCTCATGCTTGAATCTGATTGTTGAATATGAATATATGATTTGATATTTGCTGCATTCTAAGAGATTGTATGAATGTACACAGTTTGATTTGCTTTTGGTACGTAGTGCATATAAACTTAATGAGATGCTGAGGTTATAACCTATTTAAAGATGCATGGGTTGTCATTGTAAACAAACGTCTACCATTGATGATAATTTCATCAGTTACATGCCATCCAAAATCCTTTTTTGTGGATTGAGTTCTTATATATATCCTTGCAGTATAGCTCTTGCATCTAAAGTATGGTGTTTTCTGCTACAAAGATTAGTAGTTCAAGGTCGATTATGTTAGATATGTTTAATAGTGGATGTAATGATTCTAGATGTATCATGGTCATCATCTAAGTTGAACTATATTGATTTTTCAGAAACCCTCTTGAGCTAGAAGATCTCTATCTACATGAACTGTTTTTCAATTGGAATAATGTGCAGAATATCTCTTTGAAACCAATGGCCTTTCGACAGTATATTTTATGGCTCTTATTTTATTAATTTACCAAGTAGTTTTAGTATTATCTTCTCTCAGTTTTCTTATTTCAATGAAAATGTTGATGCTGTGAGTTTCCTTCGCAAGAATGTTTCAATTGAGTAAAATTTCATCCAAAAACTTTTGTCCTCTATGTTTAGATGAAGCCGAAGCCCATTAACTTAATTACATATTGTCATGTAAAGGCTGTTAGGAATATAAGATTGGGGCCCTAACTTAACCTAAAACCATAATCAGGGGTAAGCGGTTGATTCCCACATACATACCTTTCCACACTTCGTGTGGATCCGATGTGGGATTCGACGATTTGTAACAATCCATCCCCCTTTTGAACTGGATGTCCACGGACGACTCGTACACTGGGGAGCCTTCGATCGACCCAGGAAGGTTGCCTTCGAGCCCATAGTGCCATGCGGCCCTCTCCCCGGGTATCCTCTTCCGCACCATGTCTAGATCGGCAGGTCGGGCCAATTGTTAGGAATATAAGATTTTGAGCCCTAACTTAACCTAAAACCATGATCAAAGTTATTAGGATGTGATTTGTAACAGATGCATTGTTTGTGTGATTTCAACTGCAAGTCGTGTGCGTTTATTGAGGTTAGCCCTTCTATAACTTGGATGGAAGTCGAGCAAAATGTAGATTTAACTTCGAATTATGAAACTCTCACTGATAAATTTTAAGTACTATGGCTATGAGAAAAGTAATACTCGAATTCACCAAATAAGAGTCAGTCAAAGCATCCACGCCTTTCCATTCTCATGTAATTACTATTTCTAGGTGTTTGTTTGCCATTTGCAGTATTGCATGGTTAATTTAGAAGGCTCGGATAAATTTCAAGAAAGTGCATTAGCATATCTGTTTGTATATTACATAGTACGCCATATATTGTTTACTTCAGAACTAACTTGGATACAAACTGATCCATCGCTTTCTTGATTTGAACAATTTCCACATACCTTGCAGAAGAAGCAAAAGATGCACCCGAGCATGTACGATGATGACCAATGTGTTTCTGAAAGGTTAAGATGCAGTCAGAGGATCCTCTTTTCCTCCAAGGATCCATCTCGGAAGACAAGAGAAGGGGGTGGTGCTGAATCATCTTCCTCGGATTTTCAGACCGATGATGATAACAAACAGTCCGATTCAACAGATGATTCCCCTACCTATTTGAGCAAACGCAGGAAGAAGAAAATCCCTCTAGGCTTCAATCATCAAGCAGATTTACCTGATTTTCAGGGAGAAGACTATGCTAGCGAATTGAAATGGTTAGGTACCAAAATCTGGCCATTGGATAAAGCAGAACAGAAAAGGAAAAGCGTAATTGAAAGAGACCGTATTGGTAAGGGAAGACAAGAATCTTGTGGCTGTCAGTTTGTAGGCTCTCTTGATTGTGTGAGGTTCCATGTTAAGGAGAAAAGGCTGAAACTGAAACTTGAACTTGGCTCCTCTTTCTATATATGGAAATTTGACGTTATGGGTGAGGATGTTGCCTTTTCTTGGACGAAAGAAGATAAGAACAAGTTCCATCATATTGTGCAGTCCAATCCACTCTCATTAAAAAAATACTTCTGGTGTGAACTTTTCAAGCGTTTTCCTGAGAAGGGAAGGGAAGCTTTGGTAAGCTACTACTTCAACGTCTTTCTTCACCAACGAAGAGGTGCACAGAACAGGAGCAGCCCGAGCAACATCAATAGCGACGACGAAGATTCTGAATATGGGCCGGTTGGTAATAGGTTTGGTGCTGGTTCAATCTTTTGCTCCCCGAAGAAACCTCATGCAACTAGCAGATAGGTCATTGAGTCTTGAATTGTGTAAATGGCAGTTTTTGGGCTCTTTTTTTCTGCATAGTCAGGGTATGCCTATTTCAGGTGTACATTTTTGACTGACTGATATGTGAAGAGCAGTGCAACCACACAGGGAGTTTACTACAAGATTTTGCAAGGAGCTTAAATAAGGTGGCTTCTTTTTGTGGTATGTTAACATTTCTTACCTTTCTATTCATTACGAATATCAACAACTTTTTTTTGGCAAGTTTGCTTCCTCTTTAAATATTATTTGTGGGGGTGGAGGAGGTTTTAGCGTTATTAAGCTAATATTCTTTTGATGCATCATTTTTACATTTTGAATAACTGCCTCTGAAAAAAAATATTGTTGGAACTTGGAAGTATATTGTACTGAAATGAGTTATTATTAAACCAGCCCGAAAATATAAATCTTTTTACATAAACAAAAGTATTTGAACGAAGAATGCATAGGAAAAAAATTGAGAATAAGTGATATACTTTTTGACTTGTCTAACCTCTTTTGGGGAAGCTGTAATACAGTTTCTATTAATATAAAAGTTATAAGATTATTTAAATGTATGATGATGCAATACTCTTGTCATAAATTATTGTTCATTGGAAAAAAATACTCCCTCATTTTCAAATTTAAGTGTCCTTTTGACACTTCGATTATTTGCCTTTAGTTAACGTTTTTGAAATATTTTGTCTATCTTAACCTTAATTATTATCACTGACATTAATTATCAATGCATTAATTTAGTGGAGAACTTAATCAAAGAAGCAAAACATATTTAATAGAATTTCAGATATTGTTAGTGATTTCCAATTGCATTAAACTAGCTTGCCGTACAAAGAAAAAAAAACATACAAACAAACAAACAAACCAACAAAAAAAGTAATATTATGTTTTTGTTTTATTAAAATTACGCAGTGAATTCGTACCTATCTTTTTAATCTCATGACTAGTTCGATTATTTAATTTGAAAATCATAAAAAAGACTATGTTTTGTATATGAGTTTTTATTTATTTGTCAATTAAAAATAATATATATATATATATATTTAAATACTATTTTCGTCTCGCTAAATGTGGTCATAAGAGTTCCGGCATGAAGATTAAGAAAGTAATATATATGTTTTAAAGAAGTAAGAGTGTATGTTTTAAAAGTAAGAGTTCCGGTAATTTGAGAATGCGACTACTTTTAGTTTGACGATCTAATTAGAAAACGTGACATTTTTAACGTGGAACTTTTCTAGTAATGATTATCACACATTGTCCCCTGCACTATTATATTCAAGCTAACCCTCAACCCTATGTTCCGCTATAAAATATTTTTATTTGAAATTCTACATAAATCTAATGATATAATTGATGCCTCATTTATATATAACTTAGCTTGATGTCGAAACTACATAAAATTATATCCAAATCTATTGTATTTCTTGTAAGAATAGTATTATACATAGCTTAGCAAGTATGACATTTAGACTACCATTCTAAAATTAGTAGTTGCAGAATTTTGAAACTACTAAACCATGGTGATAATTGAAAAATAATTAAAAAAATACTCTTCCACTCGCTTTCCAATTATATCATAAAACAAATGGAAACCTTTAATTACTTCCAATTCTCTTCTTCCATCTCAATTAATTGATTGATATAGTGAGGCGTAAATAACATCTCTAATGGGAGCTACTATTTTTTTGATTCCCATTATAAATTTCCCAACTTTTTATGGGATAATGTAATTTTATGAGTCTCCTAAAAATTTTCAAAATCAGATTTGGGGATTTAATTTTTCTTTTTATATTTTATTTTAAAAAATTATCAACTAAATAAAATCAATTAATAATAATTTTAAAAGGTTAAATTATTCATATCTCAATTTGTAAAACTGTTATTCAGTTTAATTCCATATGTATTGTTTATTAAATGAAATTTGCATCTTGTTGATTCGGGAGGAACACACGCGCGATAAGATGAGAGTGGTGAACAAGAAAATATATGTGCTGATGAAAACGATAAAGAACGCAAGGAGTTTACGTGGTTCGATCATTAACCGATCTACGTCCACAGGGAGAACAAGATATTGTGTATTATATCACAGAGAGTACAATTACAAGTTCTGCAATCAAGAACTAAGAGAAGCTTACAAAACTCACGATTTCTAGCTATCACTGTACATGAATACTCTTGTGATTTTGTGTGGAATTTCAGTAGTGATTCCAACTGTACTACACACCCCTTTTATATGGAGAACGAATGAGAAGACGAATGAAAACAGTAGTGTAATCTATCAAGAAGCAACAGAGCAGTTAACACCAGCTGGACCATGGAGGTTACGACAACAACTTTTAACAAACCCAACAGACTTTAACAAACTCTCTTGAAGCTTCTATGCACTGTGATCAACACCTCACTCTCATTGATGCTTATACAGTCACTACAATCCACAAATCTACACCTTGACTATATAAGCAATCAAGCATAAACACTCCATCAAGCCCTCTCAAAATTATCAGCTTTGAGTACGAGCATCAATGCTCCTTAACAGAGAAGCATTCCTTAGTTCCTTCACTTAGAGGAACCAACTTTACTAATCCAAGAAAATACTTGAACTTAACAGATGACAAAGATTTTGTTAACATGTCAGCTACATTCTCATGTGTTGATATCTTCATCAACTTTACTATGCCTTTGTTAACCAAATCCCTCACAAAATGCAACCTCACGTCTATGTGTTTCAATCTTTCGTGAAACACTTGATGCTTACAGAGATGTAGTGCACTTTGGCTGTCATAATGTATCATGATTGCACCCTGTATGACACCAAACTCCTCCAATATGCCTTTAAGCCATATACCCTCTTTAACCGCTTATGTAACAGCCAAGTACTCTGCTTCGATCGTCGACAAAGCAACCACATGCTGAAGGCAAGATTTCAAACTGATAACAGTACCATATAATATGAAAAGATACCCATATTGAGACCTTCTGTTATCTAGATTCGCAGCAAAGTCAGAATCTACATAACCTTCGAAAGGTGATTCAGTAGGCACCCTTCTTCTTTCAAATATCAAACCAGTAGAACAACTACCCTTTAGATATCTTAGAATCCATTTTAAAGTATCCTAATGATACCTTCCCGGGTCTGTCATGTACCTACTTACCACACTAATAGCATGAGATAAGTCAGGCCTAGTACAAACCATTGCGTACATCACACTCCCTACCAAATTTGCATATGGCACCTTCATCATTTCCCTTCTTTCTTTCTCATCATGTAGCCTTTGTTCTCCTGATAACCTGAAGTGCATAGCTAGTGGTGTAAGCACTTCCTTTGACTTATGCATTCTGAATTTGTGTAAAATCTTTTGAATGTAATTCATTTACCCCAAACTCAATTTTGTACCATCTTTACTTCTGTGTATATCCATCCCCAAGATCCTTCTAGCTTCTCACAATTCTTTCATGTCAAACTCACTCTTTAAGTCTTCTTTTACCTTCTCTAGCTGTGTTAAATCCCTGCTTGCTAAGAGCATATCATCAACATAGAGCAGTAAATAAACCATATGACCATTTTCTGTAGATTTTAGATATACACAACTGTCATAGCATGACTTGACAAACCCAATCCTCATCATATGATCATCAAACCGAAGATACCATTGCCTAGAACTTTGTTTTAGACCATAGAGGTTTTTTTTTTGAGTAAACAGACTTTGTTTCTGTTTTGAGGAAGGATGAACCCTTCTGGTTGGGACATATATATATAGTTTCCTTGAGCTCACCATGTAAGAAAGTCGTTTTAACATCAAGTTATTCAAGTACCAGACCTTGTTGTACAACCATTGCCAACATAATTCGAATTGAGCAATGCTTAACCACATGTGAGAACACCTCGTTGAAATCTATCCCTTCTTGTTGAGTGAAACCCCTAGCCACCAACCTTGCTTTATACCTTATCATCTCCCCTTTTGCTACCTCCACCTTTCATTTAAAAATCCACTTACAACTTACAAGTTTATGAGTTTTGGGTTTTTCTACCAAGACCCAAGTCCCATTTCTTTCAAGTGAATTCAACTCCTCTTTCATTGCAAGAATCCATTGCTCTCTTTCATGCCCTTGAGTTGCTTCTCTGAAATTCTTTGGCTCTGTATAATTCATTTCTTCTGCAATACTCAATGCATAGTAGACCAGATCAGCTTCTCCAAACCTTGAGGGTGGATGGATCACCCTTCTAGATCTTTCTCTAACCAGCTAGTAAGAGCACAGGTCGCTCTCTGCAGTTTCTTGATCGAGCCTTTCATTTGATGAAGTTGTTTCATCATTATCTCCAGCAACTGATTCGAATCCAGGGAGCTCCACCTCGAGACCAATGTCATTTTTAGATGATGTTTTCTCCTTCTCATCATGCTCCCTATTCTTCAAATATGGCATGACATCTTCCCTGAACGTTACCTCCCTACTTATGAGTACCTTATCCATTCCAGCCTCGTAACACCATAGCTTGTATTCCTTAACACCTCCAGGATACCCGATCATTACACACTTGAGTGCCCTAGCATCCAACTTATCTCGTTTAACATGGGCGTATGCTTGGCACCCAAAAACTCTCAAATGACTGTAGGTGTGCTCCTGATATGAATAGAAATGAAGGAACACAAAATCAAACAGCCGTGCTGTTTGCCCAAGCCTCCAGGCTCTGTAAACTCCAATAAATTTTGATGCACCCAAATAAACCCTACAATCCGAATATAAATGACTCCCTAATCACCTACCAAAAATAGCCACAACCCAAAACAAATCAGCCCAACAATAATTGAAATAAAAATAATAATAATAAGTGTAGCCCACGGACGTGGGCTAAGCCCGTGCTCGCCGGCGATGCACCAACAACGGTCTCGGACCCTCCGGCTCCACCAGCACCGAATCCTGCTCTCCATCAATTCCATCCCCCTTCGAAACGACCTTGTCCCCAAGGTCGAAATCTGGAAACTGCTGTCGAAACCACACAGCCCCAATCCACGTCGCGTCGTCCTCCGACTGACCCCTCCACTTCACCAACAATTGTTCCTCTTCGCTCCCACCCTTCGGAACCTTGCGCCAAGCGAGGACCACCTCCGGTTAAAACAGCGGGGCCACCGGAATCTCCAGACTATCAGGCAAAGTGCTCTCAACCGGGTGATCCCCAACCACCTTCCGCAGCTACGAAACGTGAAAAACTGGGTGTATGCGACTAGAATCCGGCAATGCCAACCTGTACGCCGTCGGCCCAACTCGCCCCTCCACCACAAACGGCCCATAGAATTTAGCCGAGAGTTTGTGGTGATGCCGCCCAACCGATAACTGCCTGAACGGACGCACCTTCAGGAACACCTTATCCCCAACACCAAACTCTAGCTCCCGGCGATGCTTGTTTGCCTGTGTCACCATCCGCTGCTGCGCCTCCGCCAAATTTTGTTTCAACCGCTCCAACATCACATCTCTCCCCCGCAAGACCTCCGACACCGCTGCCACCTTACACTCCCCCGGTAGAAACCGCCGTATAGTAGGCGGCGTCCGACCATACACCACCTGAAAAGGGGACATCTTAGCAGCCATCTGGAAAGCAGTGTTATACCAGTATTCTGCCCATGGAAGCCAACGCATCCATTGCTTGGGCTGCTCACTCACAAAACAACGGAGGTAAGTCTCCAACACTCGATTCAAAACCTCTGTCTGGCCACCAGTTTCGGGGTGGTAGGCCGTGCTGAACTTCAGCTGAGTTCCGGACATCGCAAACAACTCTCGCCAAAAGGAACTCATGAAAATGGAATCGCGGTCGCTAACAATCGAACGCGGAACCCCATGTAGTCGGACCACCTCCTTAACAAACACATCCGCTACCAATCTCGCCGTAATAGGTGGCTTCAACGCCATAAAGTGCCCATATTTGGATAGCCTGTCCACCACAACCAAAATAGAGGAATACCCCCTGGACTTCGGAAGAGAAGTAATGAAGTCCATAGAAATATCCTCCCAGACCAATTCTGGAACCGGCAACGGCTGCACATCCCGCAGGGGACAAAGCTTCATACTTGGCTTTTTGGCAAACCAAGCACTTAGCAACATAATCCTGTACCCCCTTGAACATGCCTTTCCAGTAAACATTCTCCGACAGCCTCCTATAAGTGCGGAACGCCCCCGCATGTCCGCCCTCAGGTGCATCATGAAATTCGAATAAGAGTTTTGGAATCCAGACCGAATCGGATGCCAACACAATCCTCCCCCGATAGAACAACCTGGCCCCGACCACCTCAAAACCAGGCCGGCTGCCCGGCTACGCAATAACGGCCTCTGAAACTGCCCGAAGCCCCGGATCTCGCTGCTGCTCCGCCTCAACATCAGCCAGCCCGATCCACTCTGGTAAGGATATTGCCACCAATTCCACACCCTCTCCTCGGCGGGAAAGAGCGTCTGCCGCTGCATTCGAGGCTCCAGTTTTGTATTCAATCACAAAGTCGTAACCCAACAATTTCGCCACCCAAATCTGCTGCGCAGGTGTGACAATTTTCTGATTGAGGAGGTGCTTAAGGCTGCGATGATCAGTTCGCACCACAAACTTTCGACCAATGAGGTACGGTCTCCAGTGTTGCACGGCCAATGCCAACCCCATCATTTCTCTTTCATACGCCGACTTCGTCAAGGTGCGATCTGCCAAGGATTTACTGAAGTATGCAATCGGCCTCCTCTCCTGCATAAGAAACGCTCCTACACCCGATCCGGACGCATCACATTCCACTATGAACGGCCTGTCAAACTGTGGCATTGCCAATACCGGGGCTTCTGTCAATGCCCGCTTCAAGGCAGCGAAGGCTTCCTCGGCAGAGGAAGGCCATGCAAATACTGATAGCGCCGTTTTCTTCAACAATGCGGTCAAAGGCCTTGCAAGAAGCCCATAATTTCGAACAAACCTCCGGTAATAGCCAGTCAGCCCTAGGAACCCGCGAACCTCCTTCACCGAACGCGGACGCGGCCAATTAACCACCGCACTTACTTTTCCGGGGTCCATGGCAACCCCTTCGGCTGAAATGACATGGCCCAGATACTCCACTCTCGCACAACCAAACGAACACTTTTTATAGTTAGCTTTAAACTGATTGGCGTGAAGCACCTGCAACGCCTGTGAAAGGTGCGATCGATGTTCCTCCCACCCTTGTAGTACAGACTATGAGCTCTTGCAGCTTGCATGATATTTCTACCATCCTTGGTAACTACAAGTTTCCCACCCTCAGATTGGAATTTGCATCCTTTTGATTCCAGTAGTCCTAGTGAGATGAGATTCCTTTTTAACTGTGGTATGTATCTCACTTCACTCAAGACCTTGAAAGTGCCATCACATAGCTCAACTTGATATTTCCAATGCCTTGTACCCTGCACACTTGATCATTTCCAAGTAGAATTGATCCAGAGTCGACTTCCTTCAAAGATTGAAACCATTCTTTGTGTGGACACAGTGAAATGAACACCCCGAATCCAAAATCCATTTATTCTCAATCTGTGTGCTTGTGACATTTAACATTTCTCCTTCATCAAACTCTTCAACCATTTCTGCCTCATGTTTCGGAGTATCCTTTTCTGCTTGTTTCTTCTTCCAGCTGTAGCAATCTCTTCGAAGATGACCTGGTTTTTTACAAAAATGACACTTTCTAGTTTCTTTATTGTCATCTTCCTTACCCTTATTCTGGGACGATTTCTTGAAATCCTTTTTCTTGGATTTACTCTTCTGGATCTTTCCTTTTACATTGAGGCTTACTCCCATACTTTCTTGTCTTCCCTCATTTCCCTTTTGAAGTTCCTTTGGCTTCAATGTTGTCTGAACTTCTTCTAATGTGATGGAGTTTTGCCTACCAAATAGCATCGCATCTCTGAGATTCTCAAACCTTTTGGGCAGTGCGTTCAACAACAAGATAGCTTTATCTTCATTCTAACTTCACGTCTATATTCTCAAGATTGTCTATGGATTTGTTAAATTCATCCAATTGATCATCCAAGGGCTTATCATCAACAATTTTATAGGCATATAATTTTTGTTTCATGAACAAGCGATTGGCTAAAGACTTTGTACATTAGAGAGCTTCAAGTTTCGCCCATACCTCAGCGGTTGTCTTCTCCCTTGCTACTTCGCGCAAAACTTTCTCACTTAGACATAGAATAATGGTGTTATGCGCCTTCTCAAGCATGGTCTACTTCTTGATCCTTTCTTTATCATCTTCTGCAATCTGTCCCATTTTCAGAGCCTCTGACAGTCCCTGCTGTACAAGCAACGCCTACATTTTGACTCGCCACAAACCGAAGTTGTTGTTGCCATTAAACTTTTCGGCTTCAAACCTTGCACCGTTCATCTTGCGTCGTTCGATTTCCCACGGACAACGCCAATTGTTGGAGGAACACACACACTCAATAGATGAGAGTGGTGAACAAGAAGATATATGTGCTGATGAAAACGATAAAGAACGCAAGGAGTTTACGTGGTTCGATCATTAACCGATCTACGTCCACGGGGAGAACAAGATATTGTGTATTATATCACATAGAGTACAATTACAAGTTCTGCAATCAAGAACTAAGAGAAGCTTACAAAACTCACGATTTCTAGCTATCACTGTACATGAACACTCTTGTGATTTTGTGTGGAATTTCAGTAGTGATTCCAACTGTACTACACACCCCTTTTATATGGAGAACGAATGAGAAGACGAATGAAAACAATAGTGTAATCTATCAAGAAGCAACAGAGCAGTTAACACCAGCTGGACCATGGAGGTTACGGCAACAACTTTTAACAAACCAAACAGACTTAAACAAACTCTCTTGAAGCTTCTATGCACTGTGATCAACACCTCACTCTCCTTGATGCTTATACAGTCACTACAATCCACACATCTCATTTGATTTATTATTGTCAATTGAATTGTCTTATTGAGTGAATGATCCACTTACCAAAATAGATAAAATGGATCAGCTAATATTTTTCATTGACGAATCAAATTATCAAATTGAGTAATTTTTTATGAACGTAGTGAATATAATTAAGTTTAAATTGAAATTGAAATTGAGAAAAAGTACACAAAATGATTAAAATGGATATATATATTTCATTGATTAAATCTTAGTCGAGCAAATCATGAGCGAGACTATCGCGAACACACGTTGATTGCTTAACATAGTTCTCATCGTCGACGTTGGGAATAGATTCGTAGTTGGGGAAGAGCTCACTTCGATTTCAAGTTTGTGGTCTTTATCCTCGATAATCATGTTATGCATAATAATGCATGCTTAGATGATGTCGTGTATATTCTTGTAAAACCAGTGACATGTTGATCATTTGATAATAATGATAGGACTCGTATGGGGGCTCATAAATGCGTAAGATCAACAGATTTAATTAATTATACGAATAATTCATTCTTATAGAAATAATATCACATAGGAGAATATAAATGCGGAATAAATAAATTTATACCTTCTCCTACACAACTCCTGCGCTTGTGGAGAAACGATTTATATCATTAACATTAACAACAATCCAGTCTGATGGAATTCTTCTCTTGATCTCCCACGATCCAACCTTGAAAACTTCTAACCTATTCTCAATCTTTATACTAGAATATCGTGTGGGCGAATCTATCTAGAAAGTAAGAAGAAACAAGAACAAAAATTGAAGCTTTTGAATACTTCAAAATTTTCGAAAAATACAAAAGTATTTTAACTCTTGATGGCCGATTTTTATGTCTAGGAGGGAGAGAAAAATCTGTCATCTATGCATCCCCTTTAATAGATATTATGGGCTAAGTTAGGCCTTTCTAAAATGAACAGATAAGATCCCAAATAATAGAACTAATATCCACTTTAATCTCCTTCAGTTTCCATCTATTATTCAAATTCAAATTTTGAATAATTTAAAATTAATTTGGGCTTGGTCAAATCTATAATTTAATTAATTTGATTTACAAGTTACCTTTGGGCCCAATTAAATTTAATTAATTGTTTTGTCCAATTTAGACTTAAATTAATTAATTTAAATTAATATAACCTCCAATTAATTACTCTATGAAAATTCAATAAAGTGTAATTCCATTATAAATATTTATCGACTCAACTATAGGATAAATATTGAACTCATCTCGATCCACTTAAATTACAGATGTAACCCTCTTGTCATTAATTATTTCCAGCATTTAAGATTTACTAAATTCATTAATTAATTGAGTTTGCTAACAACTCACAATTAATTAATATATTTATTTGTGAGTGATCCGGTTCATACCTTAATTATTACATACATAATAAATTCCAACCGACTGGGTTTCTTATGCAATAAACCTTTTTGAACGCCTCATGCGGATTTAATCAACTAGTGTTAATCGAGACGCAATTCCGCACGATTGACAATCCAACACTTCTAGCTAAGTCAATCACTAACGCCCAAGACATCACTATTTAGGGTTACGAAAAACCCGCAAGCGTAGATGAATCAAAGCAGCGTATAATCAACCGCTTATACTAATATCTTCATAGGTTAAGAAATGAACTAATTTCTGAGACCTTGTTCTAAGTATCAACACGTAGAACTTATCTCACTGTGAAACCTCTCAATATGTATACGCAAAGTCTGTGTATCAGCTTATACATACCGATATCATTATGCGGGCTAAGGTCAGCTCTCGCATAAAATGACATCGCAACATTTTACCGACAAGACTGTCCAAGTCCGTCTAGACTAGGGCTGTCAAAATTTATCGAAAAACGGTATACCGTACTTATCGTACCGAAAAATACCATAAAATACCGAATATAAGGTATACCGAAAATTTTGGTAAGGTATGATACCGTACCGAACTTTTCGGTAAGGTAAAAGTATAAGTTTTCCAAATACCGAGGTATACCGTCATATACCGTACCGCATTATACATCGGAAAAATTAGTATATATCGTTGTTTTCTTATATATATATATATATAATTATATGTACATATAATTATAGTTAATAAATATTAGTGATAAATTACAAAATATGTGAGTTTTTTGATAATTGAAAAGATTGAACAAGACATATTATTTGTTACATAACCAATTAGTTATAATATAATTCTACTAATTTTTTTTTCTAAAACTAGCATATCAATCTTAATAATTATATAACTAATTATAATAAAATAAAGATAATTATAATCAAAGGTACGTTTTAAAAATATAAGTATTTTATATAATCATATGACTACGTCTATTTGATTTTAAATATAATATAAGTTGTAATATATAATTAATGAAAATATACTTAATTTGTTATAATATATCATGCATATATGATAAAATTTGTAAGTTTATGATTCATATATTTAAATCAAGTAGTTATGTAATAATATAATTAGTTAATATTTTAGTAATTAATTATCTGATATTAGTAGTTAATCTAAAAAATTATATTATTATAAAAATAACACTTAGTATTTTTTTTATATGTTGGATGATATTTAAGGTGTCGTTCATTATGTTTATGTTTTAGTA
This sequence comes from Leonotis leonurus, assembly GCA_026898415.1. Taxonomy (NCBI): domain Eukaryota; kingdom Viridiplantae; phylum Streptophyta; class Magnoliopsida; order Lamiales; family Lamiaceae; genus Leonotis; species Leonotis leonurus. The sequence goes on along the minus strand of JAPKLX010000090.1, from coordinate 488,960 downwards.
TATCGTGAAATAAAGGTATACCGTGAAAGAAAGGTATATCGAAATAAGGTAAGGTATTATAAAAAATAAGGTAAGGTATATGTATGTAAAAATATCATATTGAAAGTAAGGTATACCGAAAAGTATGGTAAGGTAACGGTATGAAATTTTCCATACCGAAGGTAAATGTAAGATATAAGGTATGACGATTTTATTAAGGTATACCGTACCGTGACACCACTAGTCTAGGCTGTGACTTTATATTACAAAGGAGCCGACTGTGTTACCTTCTGTGATCATCGATCCACCATACAGTCTACAATTATAATAAGCAATTCAATATATAATAATAACAAACCAATGATAGAAACATTTATTCTCATTAAAGTGAAACTGAAAACAAGTCTGATACATTGTCTAAGCATAAAACATGCTTTGAGGTATACAAACCCTAACAAATAGTCCAATATTACTCCCTAGTAAATCAAATACTCGTTTGACATCTTTCCATGCCACTTCTTGCATAATCTTGATGCGAACTCGTTTCTCGACAATCAACAAGAACATTAATGCAATGATGTGAAGCCTGCCCACCAAAAACTATTTGTGCATCGCAGAATATATATTTCACGATTCTACAATATTTTGATTATAGGAAAAAAAAATAAACATCTTTGCATATATAAACGGTGACGAAAATCATTTTTTGTTCAAGTTGAATTATTTAATAAATAATCAGCATAGAGACGTTCATCGGCGGATGCCTGATCACTATGCAGATAAGTTTTTTTTCTTGTATGTAGGGGATTAGTCGAACCAAATTGAAGCGAATACTTTCAAGCTCAAGTTCAGTTCAATAAATAAAATCGAGCTCCAATTCACTTTGATTTTAGTTGGTTTATTATTTGATGTGATAGTAAATTCAAACCCGAGCTCGAACTCAACTCGAGTTTGTTAATTATTCGCGTTTGAGATAGTTAAAAAGCTCATTTATTAAATTATTGTGTTAATATATATATATATAGATAGATAAATAGATAGATAGATAGATTAATTTGATAAGTTCGTGAACAAGTTTGTTAATAAAGTTTGCGAACTATTAGAACCTCGATTTGTTAAAATTATATTCGAATATGATTGCAAACATTTCAAACCAAATTTAACTTGAAAAATTATTCGAGTTTGAGACTCGAGTTCGGTTCGTTTAGTAAAGAAAGAAATTCCAATTAAACTTTTATCGAATAGAATGATGTAGTTCGTTCAAACCATATTCATATTTATGACGCCATGATTGTTGAAACAAAATGTTGGGAAATATTTATAAAGTTTTTGATTCAGATTCCAAAATCTCTCCTGAAAGATGTATTAAGTCCAAAACTGAAATCTGGTCTTTAGTCTTGTTTTAGAACTCATATATTAAGAAATTCAGTTTGCATGTACACTCACCTGAAGAACTCAAAACTTGAAGAACCTAGACCAGTACTGAAGTTTTCAATAACTCAGTTTACAAACCAAAACTGAAGGACCATTCTATTGAAGTCCAGTTCTGAAGTAGTGAAGTTGAAGAAATACTGAAGCATGAAGATATTTCATCAACAAAGAAGATATTTGTTTGCTGCCAAAAAATTTGTTGCCTCCTCTTTTACTGTTAATCAACAAAGAAAATATTTTGAAAAACTTAACAAAAATTTGAGAATTGGAATAAAAGAAATCAGATCGAAGAGAGAATAATTTGACATAAAAGTATTTATAATTTAATACTTGAATTAAAAAAAAGTATATTTATAATTAAATAAATAAAAATAATATAACATGCAAATATTGGGAACGCTCAGAACACGAACGAGCTTCCATAGAGGCTGGCTGTTGCAAATGACAGCCCCACCCTAACCCTAACGTAGAGTTCCATGTCGGGTGTATTAGAACTGCTCTAACTTAATAACAAAATTAAAGATAGAAAAAATAGCCTCAACTATCAAAATAGCATCACGTTCAGAATTCTTTAAGAACCACCTCCTCCAATAAAAAAAGGATTTCCTTACGTTGGAAAGGACGAATCAAGAAGTGGTGGTTAAGTAAGGGGATTCCCTTGTGGAGAAAGAATAAACCAAGCATGTAATAAGCATAAACCAATATATATGAAAGGAGTTGTATACGAGTTTTGTAAAATATTCACCTGTCGAGAAACTTTAAACTCTCCCACAAGCGTCCTTTTTAGGTTAGCACTTGACATTGGTCTTGCTTGTTCGGTTTTGGCTCTGACTTTAAGAAGTAAAACCGCTTGACCGTTTGAAGTGGTAATATAATATAATGACATATAAAATATGAATCATTATATATAATTTTTATTTTTTATTTTGTATTATTTTATATTAAATAAATATTAAATTATATCTAATCAATAAATAATAGTGTTTATTATTAAAAAGTGACAATTAATAAATTTTTATTAAAAAATTATTATCTTTTTAACTGACATGTCCAAACCCAACCGTATTAGAAGTGGGGAAATGTCCTAATTGGGAGCCCCACATTTTATTAAAGGTCATTTTATATATTTAATATTTAATATTTATAAAAATTTAATATTGTATATTTCTAAAATTTATCTTTCACCCTCAATATTTGTATTGCCCTATATCTCAATAAAGATTAACTAGTGTATCAATTTTATATATTGAACATGATGTATTAAAAAAATGTGATTTTTATTATGTTATGAAATATTTTATTTCTCACAATCCTAATTATGTACTCCCTCCGTCCATGAAAATGGTTTACGGTTTGACCCGGCACGGGTTTTAATATAGTGTTTTGACTTTAATGAGAATATGTAGTGAGTGAGTTAGGGTCCCACTTCATATATAGTTTTAAATTGGTTGTGAGTAGTTAGTGGAGTTTGGGTCTCACTTAAAGTATTGTTTTAAATTGAGTTGTGTGTAGTGGATGTGGTGGGTCCACTTACTATAAAAGGAAAGTTTCAAATGTAAACCATTTTCGTGTACATCCCAAAATGGCAAAACGTAAACCATTTTGGTGGACGGAGGGAGTTGATTTTAGTATTAGTTTTATTATTTTTATTTCAGTTTAGTCGAGAATATAAATTTTGTTATAAAACATATATAAATTATAAAAAAATGCTACCATATATTGGAAGCAAAATTATATATTGTTTTATTTTTTAGTGTGTCACAATATGCCTCTCCTTTTTAATTTAAAATTATATATTGTTTTATTTTTTAGTGTGTCACAATATGCCTCTCCTTTTTAATTTTCACTTAGGCCTTGTTTGGTAGATAAGATATGATAGGATTAGATTAAATTATCTTACCAAATCATGTGTTTGGTAGCAAATGTGATTAATACGTCGACCCGCTATTAAACGCTAGGCCCGTGCCAAAATCATCATTTCCCCCTATATTTTAATTATAAGGAAGGGGTGAGATTAAAATAATCCTTATACATCATACAAATTTAATCATATTATGCTATATCTTATCTTGGCTACTAAACATGTCATTAATGTCATTATTGACACTAGCCTCGAAAATGTGAGGACTAATCGTAGACATTTAAGAGTCAATCCCGAACCCTTTAAAGTTATTCTAAGACAAAATTGTAATTTTTTAATTTTGGAGAGTTCATGAAATGTTGCGGAAACAATAGCCAAAAAACTGTTTTTGTTTTGTTCAAAAGATTATACAAAATATTTAAAAAAAATTATAAAAATAAATAATAGCCACAAACATAATAATATTTAAATTCTGGTCATTTTGAATGTGAATTACCACAAATACCCTTGTACTTAAATTTAATTGTACGAATGATATGAAATGTATAAATAATAGTGTTAATTATACAAAATAGCCAAAAAAAAAAGATTGTAAAAGACAAATAATAACCACAAATATAAAACTAATTAAATTCTAGCTATTTTGATTGTGAATTAACATAAATACTCTTCTACTTAAATTTAATTGTATGAATAGTACGGATGGTATGAAAGTTATGAATAATATTCATTCATACGATTCATATGCACATACAGTTTGTATGATTCGATACAATTCGTACTATTCATACTATAAAATATAAAATATAATTGTAAGAGTATTTTAGTACAAGAAATTTGTAAATAACTAGAATTTAAACATTATTATGCTGGTGATTATTATTTATCTTTTACAATTTTTTTTTTTGCTATTTTATATAATTACTTTAAATAATATTCATTATTATTTTTTATACATATGTACATTTTAATAAACTGAATAATACTTAAACTTTCACATCTATATATATATATAATATGAAGCATTCAATTTGAAATCAATTTGAGTGGCGATTTTGTAATTAAATTTAATTTTAATGACAAAGATAATACTATTACTACTAAAATAAAAAACTAAAATTATTAGGATTTGAACTCAATACCTTTCATTACAAATCCTATACTATGAACCAATAAAACAACAAGATAAGTTGAACATTGAACAATTCATAATATACATGTACAAACTGAATCTATTTAATACTAAAAATTTGTCCCATTTGACCAGAGTATATAATTGTTTTTAATATTTAATACTAATAATTATAGTCAATTTGTATAATTGATAAATTCAAAACTAACATATATTAACTCCGTCCCACTTATTTAAAGACATTTTCTTTTTTGAGTTATCTCACTTATTTATACACATTTCTTTATTTAGCAAATTTTAAAGCACACATCATGTTTTTCAAAAGCTATTACAACTAAATATACTATAATAAAATCTCACCAAATAAGGAATAAATCAATTATATATATATAATAATTATTACATTTTTAATATTTTAATTTAAAAATTAATTAATTTTAACCATCAATTTGATAAAGTAAACATCTCAAGTTTAATATATTAATTAACACGTGTGAAACTAATTATATTTGATCTCTTGACTACCCCTATATGTATAGGGGTAGGATCCGGTGAGAACCAATTCTTATATAAGAACTAAAACTTATGCATGATACACATTATTTTGATGCATTACACGCATAATCTTATTGCATAAGTTGATGATGCATTTTTATTCATTAACCAATGCATTATAATTTCAATTCACTCTATGTATAAATTTGATGCATATTTAATGTCACGCCCCCATTTCACTATGCTTAGTAAAACCGAGAAAACGTGACTCGAAGATAAAACGGATAACGAAAAAGAAATGAAAGTACTGATTCTTGGATGAAAATATGGAACGTACTCCAATAATTGAAGATTCTAACAGAATTCGGCGACTCGCAGCCCAAATAAAGGAAAACGATACATAATTCATTGTTTAAAGGAAAATCTTGAAAAGTTCTAAATACTGAAACGAAAGTCTAGCAGCGGAAAACTGGATCAATTTCTAGATTTATATGTATGACGACATATAAACCACCGAGAGTAAAAGAGCAAAAGTTCGACAAAACCACCGCTGAGCATTCCGCTTTGACATCACCGCTTAACCTGCACATTTATAAATATATGCAGGGCTGAGTACGAAAGTACTCAGTAAACACGTGCCGAAATCACATTCGTACTAATATAATTGTCATTGTCGTAACACAGTGCAACATAAGGATTTTGTCACTAAAGTACCTATGTTCACAAAAATTCTTGTATGATCTTAAAAGTTTGACTGCGCAGCCTAAGTTCTGGAGTAATCAAACATATATGTAATTATGGGTGTCGGAAGAGTGGCCACTTTCCGGGAATACTGAACCGGCCAACCCGCTAAGATGACTCACAGTCCTGGTGTACACTAGCCTTAAAAGATATAAATCTTTAAAGACCCGAATTTGATTAATTGTTCAACAGATACGCATCATACCAAATATAAATATTTTCGACAATGCAATACTTCATAATGTTTTTTTTAAATTCAAAAGAATTTCTGAGACGAAAATAGCAATTTGGTACAACGCATACGATTTTATTTGTAAAGGAAAGCCTACCTGATATGCTTCCTCGTCTAGATCGAAATTCTGATGCTGATCGATTAAAATTTTCCTTCGTAAATCCTTAATCGAAATTAAGAGAAAAATACTCATCGTGAGTATATAATTCATTTGTCTAATCAAAATGAATTAATATGCTATTATTGCATAATTTATTATATTTTTCTTATTCAATTCACGGTCGAGTTCTAGTAATTATTCTAACTTATTTTTAAAGAATTTCAATAATTAACTAATTATCGAATTCTTTATAATATATTCTAAAAGTCATTACAACCAATTTAAATTGAAATTAGAGATACTATAACTATTCGAGACATCTTAGTCGAAGTGATTTAAATTCTAATTTCAGATTCTAAATTAAATTCTTATAAGGTAGCATAATTAATTAAATACTAATTAAGAATTTATAGGATCGAAATCCGACTACTAACATTATTTCATATCTATACTTGGTTAAATTACTTATTGGGTTCAAATTAGCTAATTATAATTAACCCAATTAATTAGTATCTTAACCCAAAGATTTAATTATTTAAAATCAATCTTAAGAATTTAAAACTTAGTTCATTCTAATTTATTTAATCGGGGTCCGTTTCGTGAAACAAAACATTTAACCCGACACTTATTCTTTGTATGGTCCAATTGTTTTATTTTATTTCGGATCAATTAAATTTTCTCTCGAAGTCCAGCCCGTTTTCTTATTTATTTCGGCCCGATTTCTATTCTTAAACCTGGGTCCAACTAAATTTTATTACTAATATAGCCCATGACCCAATACTAATTCAGCCCAAACCCATTCCTATTTTTTTTTTCCAACCCTAACTTTCTTTCCCATTTCTCCTTCATCGTCTTCTCCGCCTCTCCTTCTCCTTTCTCTTTTATTTCATTTTCTGTCGCTTTCTGTCTTCTCCACTATCTCTTGTTTCTTCTTCTTCTCCTGCTCGACGGTCTTTCCTTCTTCTTCTTCTTCTTCTCGACTGTGAGGTAAGGTAAACTTCTCCTATCCCCTTTCCTCTTCTCTTTTCTTTATTTCATACTCCTATTTCGAAAGTTTTTCTTAATTCAGTTTTAGATTTTAGGATTTTCAAGGTTTTAAAGTCTTAATCTATAAAAATCCAAGCTTCTAAATCTTGATCCTTATCCTTTACATCTCTGCATGTGTAAATTTTCTTCATATTTTTAAATTCTGCATTTTTAGTTTTCTTTCTATTTCTAATTTTTGCTTTCTTTTCTGTTTTCTGATCGAGGTGGAATCACATGGTGAGGTCTTATGACAGCAACAAATTTAAAGTTATATTGCAGAAGGTAATTCTTTACCTTTCTGTATGTTTAATTCGGTTGGGTTGATTTAAGAGTGTTTTAATTATTGAGTTGCTTATTGTTCTGAGTTGTTCCTTCTCTTCTGCATGTTAATTAGCTTTTGGTGCTACGGGTTCTTATTGTGGAGGGAGTGTTCTGCCGTGTCTTGGGTTGGGCAGCCATCCTAAGCTAAGTTCTTAGCCTAATTTCTCAATACTTCGCTTTCTTGTTTATGTTTACATGCATTCTGAAATGTTTCATTTTGTAGTGTTCTTGGTTTTAAAATGAGTTCTGAATTGATAGTAAGTAGGCTATGTTTTGTGTTCTGAACTATGAAGTCATAACTATATTCTAAATTTCTGCATTCCTGAGTACACGAGGGTGTATATGTTCTAGATTCTCAAAGCATAAATATGGCTTTTGAAGTCTGTAGCATAAATATATGTATATATGCTTTGCTAGCCTAAAACAGGAAACCTAGAAGGTTTGAAGATCTTCCTACGCATGTTTTGTTATCTGTCCTTAGCATGCTTTTGTTCTAAATATAACATGGAATGGGTGGAGTCTATATATGTGTCTAGGAGGGTATGCATATATGTATTTTGTCTCACATAGCAGCTTCTGAATATCCTACAAATGCTTTAAAAGATTTAAAGAAAGCTGAAATCTCTATTGCGTTATTAGTTGTTCTAATAGTTGCAGTTCATGAACTAAGCATGCTATCTCTTTTCTGTCCTAGATTTAATATAAAAAAGGAAGAGCTTGTACTTACTTTAGATGTTTGGTTAAATGTTTCTCTGAAGTATCTTCTGTGAAAGTAGGACTGAAAGGTTGAAACTTATGTTTACCTTACTGCTTCTCAAACTGAAGTTGGGGTGACTGAGAGGTTTTTCCCTTGTGTGGATGAGTGTTTCTACGTATGTGTTTCAGTGGAAGTGAAAGTAAGTATTAAGGTAGGATATAAAAGAGTGTTTTGATTGGGTTTGCAACGTGTAGTGGTTCTTTAATTTAGTTTGACTGCACATAGGCACTTGAGTTTCTCTATATATGTTACAGCCTACTTCTTAACACTATATCTGTCCTAATTCTTGACTTTGGGGCTGTCTTTAAGTTGATGTTCTTTCTTCCTTTGCAGGTGCAAGGCGAATGGAAAGGTGGTGGAGTGACAACAGCCACTGCTCTTTCCTGTTGCCCGTCCCTTCCTTCCATTTTCTTTCCTTTCACTTCTACATTTGCACACTTCTTGAGTTTGCATTTATGTGTAAAAAGATTTGGGCAGTGGGCTAAATCTTATATTTATGTCTAAGATTTGCTAGGTGATTCTTGTCTATTCTGCAAGACTTAAAAAAAATATATATGTAGTATCTATAGTTTCTTATTCTACGACTCTTGTAATGTTTACAACCTTTATATATATTAAGTGGTTGGTAACCACTGCACTAAGTTCTCTCCTAAGTATTTGTTTACTGTAATCATGCTCCTATACATATACTTTCACTTCTATATTTGTACCTTATATATATATCATACGTGTGTGTGTGTGTTTCTTTTCTTTAAAAAAAAATGCAAGGTTGTGTAAATATGTTTATATCTCATGTTCCTCTCACCCATTATACATAAGTGATAAATCATGTAATAAGGTGTAATGGAATTTTTAATTATCCATTCTCTATATTTCCAAAACCTTAATCTAATAATCCTTCTTAACTAAACTTGGCAATGATTAATTAATTTAATTGTATCTCACGACTAAATTATAATATCTCAATTATTCCATTTCTCATCCAAGTAAAACATTTAAACAAAAACCATTAGTATATATATATGATTAGTATCTAACTACTATGTTATAGAACACAATTCATGGTCTAGCTTGCACAAGTATTCAAAGATATACTACAATAGTTACCAATATCGATTAACTAATCAATATCTTTGGTATTTTATTACGAAATTTTCTCGAGTAGATTTCTAATCCACAAAATTAGTAGGAAAATTTTTTACGGGCCATTACATCTAATCTGGACCATATATTTTACATATATATATATATATATATAGTTTGGTCATATAAAAAAAATATATGTACGAGCAACGAGTAAGAATCTAAGTTATCACCAATGCACAAGCAATGACTAATATTAATTGAATTTAATTTAAATAATCAATGAAAGTTTTTTAAATGAAATTTAATTTGGAGTGAAAATCATAGCCTTTGATTTATTAAAAATATAGATGATTGATTTTTTTTTTTGTTTTTCACATAAGTTTTTAAATAAAAATTAATTTGCAGTTAAATATTTTATTAGTTTTAATTTTTACCGTGCATCGCACGGGTGCACAAACTAGTTCTGGTTAAAATTCTTTTACTATCTTGTTTCACTATTTTATATAATTAACACCTTTGTTTTTCTTTTCCTCCGAACTTCATATCTTTCTGTTTTTTTTTTTTTTTTCCACCGTTGTAATAACCCTCACTATAATTAAATTATCCAGAAAAATCGTTTCTTTGTGGAAAATAATAATATTTCTGAAGTTAAGAATTTACACACGCACGTCATGATCAGGAGTTGTCTGAATAAATTTTAATGGAGTGGATGAGGACAAGAGATCATACTTTGGTTGATGGTACGCATATATTGTAATTAAGGGGGAGAGAGAGGAATCTTGGTAATGGGAGCCACCCTAAACTTAAAAAATAGTAGTGATGGATAATCAGATGATATTGTGCGAAATAGGAGGAAGGCCTAATCAACATAAATGTAAATTTTCACTCTGTTTTCAACACCTTTTTTTTTTCTCAGAGTGAAAAAAGTAGCTCAGTTCTTGCTTTCTTTCTCCTTCACCCCCTTTTCTCTGCTTCCGAACTGAAAAAACTGAGGGGGAAAAATAAAAATAAAATAGACATGTCTTCCCCAAGCAAGAGGAGAGAGATGGACTTAATGAAATTGTAATTTCTGTACAGTTTTCCCCCTTTTTCTTTTCTTGAAATTTCCTTCATGATTTTGCAGAAAGCTTTGATTTTTGTAATGCTTCTGAAGCTTTTCGTTTATGAAACAGGATGATGAGTGATTACAAGGTGGAGATGATGAATGATGGGATGCAGGAGTTCTATGTGCATTTCAATGGGCCCACCGACAGTAAATCTTATAACTCCTTCCTCAATTACAATTTTCTTTAGTAAAATTAAGTCAAGATTTAAGCATTTGTTTGTGTGTGTGGGTGGGTGTGTTTTCTTAGCAGTTCTTCATTATCAGAGTGCTATGACTAAGAATGTTTATTTCCACCCTTCTTGATGAGGAAACTGGAAAATGACTGATTTTCTTGCTTTACTATTCCACATAATTGATCCAGAATTGAAGTTAAAACTCTTTTCTACTTTTAGGTTTTGAAGATGGTAAGATTTACCTCTTTCAGCTAGGTGGTTTAAAATATATACTTTGCCTTCTTAGATGAATCTAGACATATCCGGAACCTTCTAATTCTGTGAATCAATTTATTCTTTTCGCTTGTTTCTGTCTGTGTTTGTTGGGGTTGGATGTACAGTTATTCTTGATCACCTCTTAGCATACTGAATATGGAGAAGAAGCTCTTACATTTCTTTCTGTTTCTTAAAATTTTCCAAATGTAACACCATAGGTCCGTATCAAGGCGGGTTATGGAAGATAAGAGTCGAGCTTCCCGATGCCTATCCTTACAAGTCTCCTTCCATAGGATTTATTAACAAGATATATCACCCCAACGTGGATGAAATGTGAGTTCAATTGTCAAAATTTGAATGCCTTTTCTATTTTGTTATTAGTAATCATGTAGCATAATTTCTCCGTGTTTTTAAATTTCAGGTCGGGTTCAGTTTGTCTAGATGTTATTAACCAGACCTGGAGCCCCATGTTTGGTAGTAAACTGGCCTGGTTTTTATTTTGGAAAGTTCGATCAAAATTCTAAAATCGTTGATCAATGTTAATAACATCTGTCTTTAACAATAATTTCTGCAGACCTGGTTAATGTGTTTGAGGTATTTTTACCTCAATTACTTTTGTATCCAAATCCTTCAGACCCTTTGAATGGGGAAGCTGCTGCTTTGATGATGCGTGATAGAACTGCATATGATCAAAGAGTTAAAGGTGCACCATACACGAGCTTCTTCTTTCTGATTTCTTTCACTGCTTGTTGGATTTCAAAAGATCAAACTTGGACTGGTTATTACCTTTAGACCTTCTATACATGCATGGTTTGGTCCAATAAAAGTTAAAAGAACAGTCAACTTCATATAGTACAGAATACAATCTACTTTTTCCCGTTTTGAAGACTAGACATAATATTGTTCTTAGATAATGCATTTAGTTATATGGCTTCTGACTTGCTAAAATCTGATAGACGTGAATAAGTCTATCTTATGGAGTGGCCACAAATACAAACTTGGTGCTTAGGGAAGTAATGTTGAGAGGGAAACTAGTACTAATTAACTGCTCACATGCTTCTATCTTGTAAATAGACTTTAGAATCTAGACAGTGAAAACGAGTAGACTGATAATATATGGACATGGCTTTTTCACTCTCACCAGCTGTTATTCTAATACCCAGCATGTACTAAATCGGTAAATCCTTTACTGATTCTCTATATGTTACTATAGCAATAGAGAGAGGGAGAGAGTAGTGGCTCAGTTGAATTTTTATTTTGGTGAGGAAGCTTAGAACTTAGAAGGGAAACAAACTGCTCCAAAAATATCCATGTTCAATAAAACTCCACAAATATTCCAGTTGCTATTAACATTGATATTGAGCCTAATTCCCTCTAAAGGATACCTCACCATTTATATAGGTTTTTAGTAACCATCCTCCACCGACAACCAGACGACAACCAAACGTCATCTATTAACAACGATAATGGGTGACAGCCTATCATTGAATGGGGTAACACTCTGATACCATATTAGAATTGGATATTGAATTCAATTCCCCCTCAAAAGGTCTTATTAAGGGGACAGAATACCTCACCATTTATATTGGTTGTAGTAACCATCATCCACCAATGTGAGACAACTTTTGCAGTTGCAAATTTAAGTGTGCGCGTTATCCTTGACACGAGCCAGAAAGGGCACTTTGCTCTCGGGTGTGTTCTCTTATTTGTTTTTGCATCAATGTGCAATTGTAGCTCATCCTTTTGTTTGATGAACGTCGACATGTATTGATCTTCAGCAGGTTTGGTATCTTGAGGCCTTTACAACAATATCCTACCATAGAACCTACTGTAGGAAAAAGTTATAAGCCATTCCTTGTTTATGGTTGAGCATATGATCTGAGAGTTTCTAGCTATGATTTGTTGAAATGTTGGAGTCGAGAATTAAGAGTGGATCATGCCTTTGAATACAACAAGAAAATGATATCAATCAAGAAAAGCCTTTCATTGAAACTTAGTAGTTTACATCCTGTCTCTCTCTCTAAGCAAGTAGTTGAGTAGTCATATTATCTTAAGACCATAGTCTGATTTGCCACCTAAGCCATACCATATCATCCTCTCATTATTTCCTTCTCTTCAAACAAGCATACCCGGTTTAGGTGGAGAGATTCTGCAACTAAATATGCCTCATAAAATGATGGATCAATTTCCATCTTTGAATTGTCACATCCATATTATGATAACTTACCTAACAAATTTAGTAACCATCATCACTTGAAAGATAGTTCCACATGAATCTTGGATGTTGGATTACTACACGTAACGTGTAACGTGAATAACACTCTCCATTATTTCCTACCCCAGAATACTGTCTGAAATATGCCAAGGCAGAAGATGTGGGGGCCTTACCGGAGGAGAAATCGAGCGACGAGGAGCTGACTGAAGATGAGTACGAGTCGAGCGACGAAGCCATTGTTGGGGCCGTGGATCCATAATCTTCTTCCACGTCCCTCTGTAACCATCCATGTAGTGTGATGTATTTTATGTTGCATTGTGTGTCAAAATTGTAACTTAATTACCCATAGCAAAAAACTATTCATTGGAATGGATGCAAAAGAACTGATTCTGTCCTCTCAGAAGCTGCTTTGTAAATAGATTGTACCAATCATCTCAAGACTTGTTTTATTGATTTTGCAACTTAACAATAAGCTATGCATGGCAGAAGATAAATATATCCTTCTATGATTATGAAAGTGTATTATATACCTACAAGTTATAACATCCTAGCTTATTTTAGTTTCTAAGAATAATTTAGTAGTTTCGAATGTGCATACTTTGATTTATTAATTGTCGCATGCGGTAAAAGTTTTAAATTTACTAAAGAAATTTAAGTGATATATCTAAATACAGGAGAATTTAAATGTTAACTTTGTTATACGTGTTAACTAGGATTAAATTTTATTCATTGTTTTGTTTTGATATATGGTTAAATTTTAATCATTGTTTTGATTTGATATATGGTTACAATTTTTTCGACTATTTTTATATAATTTTATTATTTTATAAGGTTATAAAAGTTTTTGTTATTATTATTATTATAATCTTAATATATTTAATAGATTTATTTGTCAATAATAATATGTAAATTAAGATATGTTTATTTCTCTCTCCTACACCATATCTTTCTAGCGTGAATTATTTTTGGAGTTTTTTATTTTTACTCCTTATATTTGTAAATAAAAATTATATGAAAGTATTACAATCACCCTACAGGGCACACATTGTTAACATGTTTGCGCATGATATGATATGCATGTACATAAATAATAAATATTTATTAATTCTTGACTATAGTTTATTGATTATGTTATATTTTAATATTTATTCAATACAAAAAAAATTAACAATAAAAAATAATCATAGTCAATCATATTGACACATAAACTGCGAACATAATATCCGAGATTTTAAAGAAGATATGAAACAATTTAAATTTTCTATATTGTCTTTTACATCCTATCCAAAAAGATTTGCAAATAATTTAAGATTAAGTTCAAATCATCAATTATATCTTAATCAACGAATTATATGGATCATAGTTAACACCTAAGGGTTGATTTATATTTGATCATATATATTTGATCGTATATCTTAAAAAGTGAAATTGTTGTTGTTCAGTTGGTATTATGCATCGTCCAATCTCAAATTACTCGTTTTTGTAGAAGCATGTCACCTTCTCTCTTTCTTCAAGATAATTATTGAATTCATCATTCATTTTCTCATAAAGAACATATTCTCCTTTCTGAAGAAAAAAAAAAAAAAATCAATTCTTCAAGTTTTGTTCTCAAGGTACGTATTCAAGGGTATTGACTGTATAAATAAGATATTTATAGTTGCTTCAATGCTTCTTCTTTACGTGTTCATAATTTTGAACTGTTGTATTATGCACTATTTCACAACGTATTATACATTGCCATATAAAATATTGTGTAATTGATTGTTTTCATCTAGGATTTTTCCTAAAGAAAACAAATAGAATTCTTATTTTGTGTTTAATAATTTCACATTTTTGATTCTTTTGATTCTTTGCATTTTTTTTTTTATTAAAATGTGAATTGTAAATTTGGATATTTTTATACGATTCGTGTCCGTATAGCCTTAGAACCCTATAAAAAATGAATAAAATTCATATCATATTCTCATTTAAAATATATTTTTTTCTTCATTCTTGTTTGTTGTTTGTAACTGACCGGTTGGTTCATCGAAACAAAATTTGTTCTAAAAACTCACTCACGGGAATCTTACCGATTTCCTAATTTTGATTTGTGATAATTTGTAAAATAAATAGGCTTGTGACATGTATGATAAGTCACAAAAAATGCGTGAATTTTCTTTAATTTTAATGTTACTAATTTTAGCAAGTGGCTTTTTTATAGTCGAAATAAACGAAATTGGCGTTTTCTTTTTCGTATTTATATCTTTAGTTAATGCATTAATATGTGTCATAATAAACATTATATCGAACCCGACTCGGGTATTTCAGGTAGGATATTTGGGTACCCAAAATTTTTCGATTTAATTTTAATTCTTCGTATTTTCGGGTATTTACCAAATACTATTGGGTATTTTTGAAACAATCGGATATTTCGGATATTAAAATATTTTAAATTATAAAATTACAATATAATATTATACAATTAATAAATATAAATAAAAAATCGAGTTTCGGGTAATACCCGATTGGATATTGACTATTACCCAAACTGCAATTTGGTGAACACATCTGCGTTTGGGGGCTTGTCCAATAAACATAATCAATCCATTAAATAAGAACTTCGAGTTAAAAGATAATTACTCTCTAAGGACCTCACACACTCCATAAGAACCATCTTCACTCCCTAACACTCTTCTCTATAGTGTATTGAAGCTAATTTCTTCCTTGACTAGCCAACCCTAGAACCCGAAAGCTCATAGGATTATCCCTTGAGTTTATAGATTACTCAATTGTAATGAAACACTCCCCAACTCTCAAACTCACGCAAAAAGTTGGAGGAACACTCTTCCGCACACACAAATCTATGCATGCTCACTAAGAAACATTCTCAATAATAAAACTCAATTTTCGCTCAATATGCTCTCTAAATTCTTCGCTCGAGTGATGGCCGTAGCAGACGTTCAAAGCCTGAATATATAGGGTGTACACAAACCCCTCCCAAGAAAATTGGGATCTTTCATATATCTTTATTTCCAATGGGATATTGCATATATCTTTATTTCCAAAATATATTTTGTATAGAATCTTGGATATATCTTTAGGAGATTCTTGGATGAGATCAAATCAGTAAAATATATCCAGTATACGTTGTTCGTGCATTTCCTAAACCATAACTATAAATAATGAAATTACCATGCATGCAAGATTCACCAACTATCATATCGAATATTTCCAGGAGAAACAAATCTTGCAACAAATATCAGAGATTGTTGCTTCCATGTCTAACATAAATACGTCACTAACTTCATGCACTTACAATTTCCCTTTGAACATTTATGTAGACCAAACACCAATCAATCACAATTTACATGGAGCACACAAATTAACTCCAACTCCCCCTTGCTAAGACACATAAGGGATCAACTTCAATGAACAAAGCCACATGACTTATAAGTTCGCTCATATAACCAGAACTTGCATGCATCAACATAATGATGTAGAATCAACACAGTCATACTTAACAACAAATACAACATAATTAAGAGCTTCCATATCCAGACAACATAACGAGAGCAAGAGATCAAAATATAAGGATGACATATGCATATCATCGTTACCATAAAACCATCAGGAATCAGAGTATATCGGTGTTTAACTTATATGTGAACTCTAGGTTCTCACAAAGGCACGAGATCTATAGTAAACGGACAAATTAACCCAAGTCAAATCTCGTAGAAAGCTTACCGGACTTCCTAATTAAAAGTACTAAAAGGTAGACGAACTTGTGATCCTAAACATCTATCAGAAGAGTTTGTATGAGGTCAAACGAATTAAATAAACAAGAGTGGATAAACAAGTGAGAAATCGATGATTAAAAGCATAGAATTCAGAAATTCAGAAATTCTTCCGTCAATAATCAATGATTGTGATTAAATATGCATTTGTAGCCGGCTAACAATTTTCTAAGGGTTGCTTAATTACTAACTTTTTTATTCACAATTAAGCTGCAACTTTAACCTTCATATTCAAGTTATGCACTAGAGAATTCCAAGATTACCACATGAATTGACGATTCCTACGTTTCTGAATCAGAATCGATGTTGAAGATGAGTTGCATGAGATGAAATTTGAGGCTCTAGTTCTCGACGATGTTGTCCAATGACGAGGAGATAATGCAATGTCGAGCTCGAGATGATAAACAAGCGCTTCGTGGTTGGCAATCCATGTAAAAACTTATTTTATTTTATTCTTAATTTTATCTTCATTTTTATTTTTATATCTCTCTCTCTTTCTCTCTCTATATATATACGAGGGTAGGTCTCCAAGTTGATGCAGCGAGTGTTGGAGGTCCAGCACTCGTTGCAGCAGACGCTCGAGGGAGGACATAGACCACTGCCCAGCGAGCACTGGGTTGTCGCGCTCTCTAGGGCAGGCGATGGGCAGAGGATAAAGGGCACTATCTAGCAACCGCTAGGCACTCAGCGGTCCCTGTGGCAGGCTTCCATCGTGGGACAGAGATATGCACCTAGTGATTGCTGGGGTCAGCGATCGCTGGGCCTGTTAATACTCATCAATATTTAACCTACCCAACCCACCCCTAATTTTCCCCCCAAAAATTCGAAACCCTACCCTTCCATTCCTCAAATTCATCCAATTTTTTGCTTCCAAACTCCAAAATTACATCAACCCATCTCTACCCAAACCTAATCCACCAATCTACACATACTTTCATCCACAAATTCTCCCTCCATACAACTCGTTCCAAACCGAGGTGTTTACCCATATGGATGCCCATCACACCTTCCTCTAGTCCATCAAGACCAATGTCTAGTCCCTCAAAACTAACGTCCAGTCCCTCAAAACTAACGTCCAGCCCATCATCAACACTCGACTCACTTCACTCAAGGATGCGTGGTCGAGATGGACTGGCCTTAACCATCCCCCTCCTCTTACTGACCATTTCCACTACCCCAATGACCCGGCTTATTAGTTTGTATCTTTTTCTTTCTTTATTTGTTTTTTTGTTTTTGTGCTTTCTTATGCGTTTTTCTATTTAATAGATATTACGCTTTTGTTTTGTCGCTTTTTTTTTTCTGCGAAAATATTCGACTTAGGAAGTCGTTCGGTTTTCAAACTTGTTGTGGAGTTTTTTGTCATTGTCATGAAAGTCTTCCAATCTCTCTTTTCTTTTCATACAACGAGAACTTTTTATCATTTAAGTATGGGGGGATTATTAGACTTTCCATGTTTCGCGCCATGCTTGTTTTTCTTGGTTATATTGTCTTCATGTGTTTGTCGTGTTTTTTGATCTTTGTGTCGTGTGTTTAACCCCATGATCAGTCGGAGGCTTTTGTTCTCTTTCCATACGAATAAACTCGAGGATAGTTGTTGTTAATATGATAAGCCTCAGTATGTGATTGTTTGATTGAAGAACTTAAGTTGAATTCGATGCTTGATTATGCTATTTTGTTCTATTCTTTGCGTGAGTGGGGCATATTACTTAGGTAGTTGATTTGTGATCAATCATAATTCGGATTAGGAGAGTTGTTTTCTAGTTATTTGTTTGTTTGTTACATCTATCATCTTAATAATAATAAAAAGAAGAAATAGAAACGCACGAGAAGTTAGAAGTTAGCCCTTTCCATGCGCACCTTCAACTTATAAATACCAAACACCCAACCTACCATTCCCTAAACAAATCCAATTCAGTTCCATTTCTAACCCAGAAAATGAAAATGCCAACCGGTAAATTCCCCCACCACATCCTCCTCCTCCTAATCGCAATCCTACAAATTTGCCGATGCAGCACATCGGAAGATGAACATTCCGGATGAGCTCGATTACATTGTCGAATACAAGGAGGACGACAACCGGAGAGAATGAGGCAAGCAGAAGAAGCAATTAACCTGAATTAGACCCATTTACCCCCATGGCCTTCACCAAAATGCAGGGGGATGTGTTATGGGGATTCGTTAAGCTCCGCATCAGAACTCCTCGGACTGCGGTATCCAGCTTTACTTGATTTTATTGCCCCTAATTTTCCACTTCCTTTTCTCTATACATGCTGCTTATGCCTATATATATTTATTCTCTCTAGACTCTAGTTACTGTTTAGTTTTAGGGAAAACCTGTTTCTCTCGCTCATCAATCATCGAACGCATAAAATAACAGTGATTGGACACCAGTATGAATCGATGAATTATGATTATAACATACTTTGGCGGTTTTTTGAACTGCCAAGCATAAGATAATTTGTAGTGCTTCTTTAAATTGCATTCTGTACTATTCTAAAATTTGTCTATAATGTGTCGAGTAACAAAATAGAGCTCCAATGTTTGATTAGGACCTCCAGACACTAGTTTAGTATGATCTGGTTTTGAACCGAATCGACCGAATGCTCTCCCACTAATGCATGATGTGTCCCTATATCCTAAAGGTAATACTATCAGAAATCGCCATCAAATGAACCAAGGTGGCAGGAACAGGAGCAACCTAGGGCAGATTCTGCAGCCTTGGCCGGAGCACGATCATGTTCACCATGCCAAAAGGTCAAAATGTTTTGGAGGTTCGCCTCAATTTTCCTACTATAAATCTTTTATATGTCTAAACAAAACTATGATCTAACTATTGATCCAGTTAAATTCTTCACAAATTGTGTAGAGGAATCCTCCTCTTTTGTTACATATGTTTTCCCTTTAGTGACCTTTCATTAATTGTGGAATCCAAATTTTATTAATTTACAATTTGCTTGGTTTTGCAATTCTCTAGTTAAAGGAATTCTTGCTGAGTGACCAGAGGTTTATGGGATAAAGATAGACGACCAACTCTACAGAAGACTGGGAGATCCTACGTTCGAAGATGTTTTTAGGAAGCTTCTGAAGGAGAAGACTGAAAGGTCGGATGCCAAAGCCATCAAACAACAAGAGTCATCAAGAGCTTTAGATACAGAGCTACTGCCTGAGCTCTCCTAACAGATGATTGAATATTCTTGTGTTTCCCTTGTAAGTCTGTGTAACAAACACCAAATAACACCTTTTCATTTTCAATTTGTGGTAAAAAGTTTACATTCTCAATTTTATTACACCTTTCCTCAGTTTCTGTCCTAAACTGTCTTCTTCATTCAGATATCTTATGCATATCTTAATGAACTACTGCTCATAGTGATGTATAAAATTCTAAGTTCTTGTTAGTAATTAGTATAACAAAACTGTCTAGACTAGATAATGCAGCTTCAAAAACATCGTGCCTTGAGGGAAACGGCTGTGTTACACGCATGCATTATTCTTGAAACTCGCTCTTTATTCCCGGAAATAATAAAGATGTATCCATACAATTAAGTGGCGAAGAATAATAGGACTAATGGTTCCAATAATGTAGCTCAATCAACATAAACTCACAATCCCTCTAGTTTGGAGTGGTTAATGTGATTGAATGTCAGATTAGAAACTAACCCAAAAGAAGATCAGATCACTTGAGCTTATTGCTGAAGTCTGACAGCTGAATAACTCGAATTCTGGAAACTCCTGCAGCCTCATCCCGCTCCTTTTGAGTATTATAACCCCAATCCCCTGCTTCCATCGATTGAATCAGGAAACCAAATAACTTAGCATGGATCGACTAGTAAGTAAGTTCATCACAATAATCACCTAAATATAGGTTCCATTCGTTCAACTCTGGCTCTTTGATAACATTCTTCAAAGTTGCAAATCGATCTTCAACGAAGCTTCTCGACATAGAACATTCAAAATAGCTTACAAACTTCTATTCAATAAGCACTATATAAACATATTGAGAAGAATTCATGAGTTATAATCCAAGGATCTTACTGAAGGATTAGACCCTTGTTTTCTGGCATCTCTTGAATCTGTTTCAGCACTTTTACTTTAGGGCTGAGAAATTTTTCGTACATTAATTTGAATTCAAGATCAATAAATCAATGTTATTTCTTGTTCATGTTAATATATTCTTGAAAACTCTCACCCGGTTCCCAGCCCGTAAATTCTTTCAGGTGGGATAGTGACTCCTGCAAGCTCTCGAAGTAAAGCATCTGCAAAGCGACCCTGCAAGATTATACTGTCGAACCAGTAAGACGATTTTCTCTCACTATACAAATCCCCTTTTAAGCCGTGTAATATGATATCAAAATCTCATTCAACAGAAGGATGAAACAAGACCTGCTTTGTTGTGACAATGTAGAGCTTTGAACTAGAAAACTTTAAGGCATCTGGAACACCTGGATAAAATCTGCAGGTTATGTAAACCAGCTTGATCAATGTCTATCTGCAGAAGAACAACATGTGATATCAAGGACATCAGAGATTACCTATTTGCCCCTATCCATGTAGTGAAATCTTTATCCATCCAATCGTCTCTGACCTTTCCAAAAAGATCTATGAGAGCATCCCTGTCCTCCTCGTCCCATTCTGACATGATCATGGGTTTTATAGTCGTCCAGTTCTCCAATATTGTCTCAACCGTGAGTCCCTCTGCAACCTGAAACAAGAATCATGAATATATAAAGCTAGGAGTCAGCTAAGCAGTCTGCAAGTAGAATCCTCTATTGCATATTATGCCGCATCTCCTCATCCTTCTGTGGATTTCATGTGAGGAAATATAAAAATCTACCAAAATTTGTACTGATACATGCAAAAAAAATTAACAAGTTTGTGAATTTTTTACAAGCAAATTTGGATTTGAAATGCCCCCTGACATGTGGATATATAGCAAAATGATGGAATAGAGGATATGCTTTCACAATCTGACCACAAATTAAAGATGAATACATATTACTATATTATGGATCAAATACCCACCGAGGACTTCCGGATTGAGGGAATTCTAATCTCTAACAGCAATCTCACAAGTAGTAAATTTTCGTATCCAGTTTCTACTACTGGTCGAACCTGAAAAGGTTAATACGCTCATCGTTAAGCAGACATCTTTCACAACGTAGATAAACAAACAGAACAAAGTTTTGGAGATGCAGTCACTGAAGGTCATCATTTACCAAGCAATATAACTATTTTGTAATCAATCAATAATCACTCTATGTTACTTATCATGTGTATGAGTTAACATTAGTTAGACTATAAAAAGGTAAACCTAAATAAGCAATTCTCAAGGTTCAAATGCAGTCAACGCCAATACCCATCAAGAACCATATATTTGGCAGAATATCAAGCTTGAAATTTATAGCTTCCTGGGTCCTTTTCAGCTTTCAGTGAGCACACAAGAAATATAACTCTCTTATCAATCAAGCTAACATATTGCTGATAGAATCAGGTAACAATTAATCCAGGATACATGGTTGAGACTTGAGAGAAACATATACATTCTTAATGTAACACCATTCCACGAAAACCAATATCTTGGCACAATGTCAAGTCAAGATTACTAGCTTCACAACTCCTTTCTGTGAGTACGTGAGAAACAGAAGATTATATCCGTGCTGCAACACAATGTTGATAGAAACAGCTATATTTTTCCTAATTTTACAGATGCATTTATCAATCTGAAAACGCAAAAATATCTATATCTTGTGTACTGTAAGTGACTGTCAGAATAAGAAACAAAACGTAAATGGACACATAAACATCCCAGCAATCAAAGCAACAAAAATCTCAATTTAAAAAGAATAAAGGAAGAAATAATTGCCGTGTGCATCTGATCAACAACCCACTCCTCCAACTGCGTGTCCACGCCATCGAATAGATTTGGCCATCTTACCTTAGCAGCCTAAAAGAGGCAGAAAAGAAAATTAAATACAATAATTGAAAAGAGAAGGTTACACACTCGCGCACATGAACAGAGAGAATCAACTTAGATCAATTCAAAATGAACAGGATGAAACAAATGCGAAATCCGATAGGAATTCGCAAACTGAGAAAAAAGCCCACACAACATATATGAATATGTGCTACAATCCAACAGAACTAAGTAATTAGAAAAGGGAAGTAGTAATTCAGCTGTGATTCAATAAACGCTACCAAAACAGACAAAATATGATAAAATCAAACCCGAATCGATTGGTCAGAACGAAGTAAATGTAAGTCAAAACCAAAACTCTTAAGCAAATTCGCGAGAAAATTAAACACCATTAAAAAATGGATTCAGGAAACCTTGACAGCTGAAAGGGAGCTCTCTCCGCAGCTGTCGCAGAGCACTCCATCAAAATCCAGAGCATAGAGATCAGTCATGACTGTGTATGAATTTTTGAGGACTAGTATTTTTCTTTTTGTTAAATTAACTTAAATTAGAACGTAGGAAGTTGTATAGTTAGATAATATTGGATTTGATACCCGCCACATCCACACCAGAAGCACAGAAAAAATGCCTAAATTAAATGGGCCAATTATTATTTAACTGAATCGTAACATATATAAAATGAAATTCTAAAATACTGTAATCCACAAACTTTTACGCTATTTCGCATTATATTACCAATGTTTTCAATTAAATACATGAAATTTGAATTTAGCAGCTAGAGATGATTATTTTATTTTATTTTATTTTTCTAATGATTGCGTTCGTTGGCGTAGACTATTTTTCAGAGAGCACAACATAATTTTAGTCTGATAAAATAAAAAAATTGAGTGCTCAAAGACCTTTTCTTCACAAATAAATGTCATACTTCTTGCGCAATTAATCTCCGCAATGTTGTTATTGGTCCTTAAGTTACCAACTCTGGCTCAACAATGAACCACTCTTCAAACATAGGCATTAAGGAGTTAGGGACCTACTATAATTGCAAAATGAACTAATAGCTCGTGGTCTATTTAGCAATTATTATGCCTGTAAAAAAATATTCTCCCGTTCCATTAACAACGATTTATTTTCCATTTTGAAATCTTTCATTAATAATAATAATTTATTTCAGTTTTTTGGCAAAAATTAACATATGATTTGCTTTTTTATTTTTGTGTAATAGGCATGGATCGGATGTTTCTTAATTTTCATGTAAAAACCAAATGGATCGTTATTAATAAGACATATAGAATATTTATTAAGGACACCAAGAATGAGTTAGTACGCGTACCCGTGCAGAAAAAAAATATAATTATAATTTCATATATATAAGATAATCATTTTCTATTTTTTTTTTTCTCATACTGTTTATCATTTGGCTTGAAGAGTTTTCATTTATGCATTGCAAATGTATTGCCGTAATTAGAGCCGTTAAAATTTTTATGTCATAACTTCTAAAATTTTGAAGTCCGTCCAAACTCGTCCGAAAATTTTCAAACCTATAAATATAATACTCAATCCAACACTTTATGGGCTACCGTCGGACGGGTTTTACCCATTCATGTAATATACTTTTTACAATTTAATAGATTTAATCTCTTTCTTCAAGGGTTTTTCATTAATGCATTGCAAGTGTATTGCCGTAATTAGAGCCATTAAAATTGTCAGGTCATGCCTTCTAAAATTTTGAAGTCCGTCCAAACTTGTCCGAAAATTTTCAAACCTATAAATATAATACTAAATCCGACACTTTATGGACTACCGTCGGACAAGTTCTACTCATTCATGTAATATATTTTTTACAATTTAATAGATTTAGTCTATTTCCACAATAAATATTTTTATTTATATAAAATATTGAGAATAAATTATTTAAATTTTAATGCTTAAGGCTGGATTTTTAATATTTTAATTAAAAAATAATATATATATATATATATATCTATCTATATATATAAAAGTAAAAATCATTTTGTCACTTTCTTCCCAATTTATCCTTCCCTTTTTATTCTATTTAACTTATTATTTTTTCAATTCTAATTTGTATTTTTTCTTTTCTTCAGTTTATAAATCATATATAATTAATAAAAATATGTATACAAATATAGTTATATCTATTTTTTTCTTTTCTTCATATTATCAATAATTAATATTTTTAAGGGCTATATATGAAGAATACCCTCTTTTGTAACTAAAATTGAAAACTATCCTATTTTGTAAAACTCTATTAAAAGTACCCAAATTATGTGTTTTGGACCATAATACCCCTTTTTAACAAAATTTCTCCAATAACCATATAGTTAAAACTAATTAATACTTCAAATAGAGAAAATCATGCATTTCTATCAAGCCCATCATGCTTCCGTATAAATTCAATATTAATACCAACTGTTTATACCTTCTTTGACCGATAAGCTGTCGGGTCGTATCCACCGGAAGTTTTAGGGACCTCGTCCAACCACCAGGAGCACCTTATGGATTCCAGACGCAGACTCCTTCAACAGCTCACAGCACAGCCCTCGTTCGTTTCCTACCCGGGGCGTATAAGTATATATGTTGGTAAAAATAAGGAAAATATAAATCTAGAAGATGATGAACAAAAGCCCAAATCTTATTAAGGAATTATAAATATATATTACATACTAATTTAATCTCCTTTAGGGAGGAGACTAACTTGTTTAGCTACCTATGGTAGCGAGAACTACTATCATAAACTAGAAAGAGGAAAGAGTACAATGTTTATTGTTGGAGAGAAGTAGGAGAATTTTCGATATCTTTCCCTTTCTCCAAATGCTTGTTTATATAGGAAGCTGGAAGCCTCCTATTCCTCCATTATTGCCTCGGATTCCTTATCTTTTGTTATAATGCTTCTTCAGGTGAAGCTGGTTCCTGATAAGGCTGCCGACACAAACATCTTGTAGTGGTCGGACCCCTTCTTTTGAATTTAGTGGTCCGTCCTTTTAACTTTATTCCACCGACGATTCTTTTTATGGTGGAACGTCTTTTTCTTCCACCCACCATTGTCGTTTTCTTTTTGGTGGGTGATGCTTTATCAGATGCTTTCTTTTTCTGAAGGCATCTTCTACTTTATCCTCACATGACCGCTTTATTTCTGTCGGCCATCTGTCTTTTTTGGAGGGCCCCTTGGAGCCTTTCCTTTTGGAGGAGTCTTCATCTCCTCATACTCGTTGGCTCGAAACTTCTTCTTATCTGGTTTAGGTAAGAAGCCTTTTCCGAACTCAGGTTCACGTTGGGCTAGACAATCTGAACATATCCTGGACGCCCAATGGCCAACATGAGCCATATTGCAAAACTTGCGATGGGTTTCTTTACTCATCGCCATCTTGTTTTCCCACAGAAGAGTTCTTTTTCTCTCAAAAGCCTCTTCTGCAAACTTGGTTGTCTTCCCTGTCATAGTATTTAACAGGAATGATCCATTCGCTGAGTTCTGAAAAAACTTGAATGGAAACTTGACTTTGTCCATCTCTGTAAGACAGACCCATAATCCCCATGCTCGCCTTGTTGTTATTTGATCATCTGAGATTGCGGCGATCATTGGAATTTCACTAGTTGGTGCCTTGATTTGGTTGAAGGCATCCATTCGGGGTCTTCGTAGCCTTATGTAATGGAAGGCTTCGTGATTCCCCTTTCCTGCAGGTTCTGGGGCTGCACTTATGAAATGCAGCTCCAATGTATCACCTCGGCAAAGTTGTTCGTTATTTGCCCAGGTATCATAAACCGCTTCCTGGATCCATCGGGGTAGACCTTTAAGTTCAGGAAACGCTGGGGACGTAGTATAAACTGAGGCAAGGGCCCCAAATTCATACCACTGCTTGACATCTTGGGGTTTTGATCCGGGCAGCATCCATACCCTTGGATATTTCCCCGAGCCATCAATCCTGGTATTACTAGGATTAATACCTGCTCTTGTGAGTAATTTCTCCCAGCTCGCTTGATAAGCCTGTTCAGCAGAAGAGAAAATAATCAAATTAGTATTAGACTCAGATTTGCCTGTCATAGGCCTGAGGCTAATCTCTCCCTCTTTTACCCCAGAGGTGGAGGGTTGACATGATGGTTCAGACGGTAAAGTCTTAGCATCATCATTTCCTTGGGCTAGTGGTTCAGACTCCACCAGCTTAGGACTTGCTAGAGGGGTATTTGAATCCCCATCTACCGGTTTAGGTGCCGGAACACGAAACTCTGCTATCTCCAGAGGTTTTCTGGAAGCCCGCAGGATTGGCTTTTCCAAAGCCGACCATAACTGAGTACTGGTCAGCATACTGGCTCGTATTCTACCAGAGACTTTCGTCTTATCGGTAGCTTGCATCTTCCCCATTTGATCGGCATGGAGAACGCACTCGTCCCATTCCTCCAAGAGCATTTTCAAATTTTCTCGGAGATGCTTTTGGGCTATCATGATGGATCTAACCTCAGCTGGCTCCATCTCTTGTCAGAAAATCTGCAAGAATATTTTCATGAGATTTTAACACGACAATATCATAAATATAATATTGACATAAAGCTTGCCATCTAAGTAACCTAGCATTTTCAGGTTTTGATGCTATGTTATTTCTTAGGAAAGCTTTAACCTGTGTATTATCAACTTTTAAAGTAAATTTCTTTGCTAATAAAAATAAAGGCCATTTTTTAAAAGCCTTTACTACTGCAAAGAATTCCTTCTCGTTGATATGCCATCTGATGGCCTCATTTTCTGAGAATAAACCACTACAATATCTGCAAGGTTCTTCTCCATAAGGAGTGATCTTCATGAGGACTGCTGCCCACCAATGATCACTCGCATCTGTATAGAGGACCAGATCATCCTCATCCTGTGGAATAGAAAGCTTTGGGAGATCTTTACATTCCTCCTTTAGCTTTTTCATTCCCTGTCGATGTTCTTCCGTCCATATAAACGGAACATCTTTCTTTAGTAGATTACTAAAGACCTTCCTGTGTTTCGCAAGATCTTTGATAAACATTCCTGCGAAATTAACAACTCCCAGAAAACTCTGAAGTTGTTTCTTCTCTTTTAATGTTTCTGGAAAATCCTGGACCTTCTTCACAATATGATCTTGCAAAGTTATTCCAGACTCATCGATCTCTATTCCCAAAAACTCCATTTTTTGGGTCGCAATTACTGCCTTCTTCTCTGAAAGCACTAATCCTTCTTTATAACAAACATCTGCAAATAAATCAAGATGTTTGATATGTTCATCCATATCTTTTGATGTTATAAGTATATCATCAATATAGACAAACATAAAAGAAAAATAATCTTTAAAAAGATTATCCATCTTTCTCTGGAAAATCTGGGGAGCATTAGCTAACCCCATTGGCATTACGTTCCAAACGAAATGCCCCTGTGGTGTTGAGAAAGCTGTAAGTTTTTTGCTTTCTTCCTCCATGCGAATCTGGTAGAATCCTGACTTGCAATCAAACTTTGAGAAGACCTTAGCATTGCGTATGCAATTAATAAGGTGATCTCTACTTGGAATAAAATATCCATCAAACTCTAGAATATCATTAATCCCTTTGTAATTAATGACAAGTCTAGGTTTACCTCGCTTGATCTCACCATGATTCCTTACCAGAAACCCAGGGCTACTGTAAGGTGAACTAGCCGGCTCGATCAACTTCATATCAAGATGTTCCTTGATAATAATTCCCATATCCTTCTGATCAATCAAGTTCATCAGGATAGGTCTGAATCTCACAAACTCATGCACCCTCTCCGGCTTCACCTTTAAGGTTGCTTTGAGTTGGTTCTTCTCCCACCAGGCCAAAGGATTCTCATTGTAGCATCTCGAGATCTTCCTTTTGACATCGGCAAGGGACACCTGCATTTCAACCCTAATTTCTTTGTTAGAAATCAAAGCTGCTTTAAGGATCTGGATTTCCTCCTCTTGAAGATCATTCTCCCGGATGCAGCTAAGCACTGCTTCGCTAAATCTTCTTTGATCCTTCATCTTTGGATGACGAAGTTTGCCTTCATCATTCATATCACCACGCTTGCTGCGAAAGGCTACGGGAATCTGTCGATTAAACGCCTTCCTCAGTCTCTGAACAATGATTTTATGCTCACAATTGGTTGTGAACACTAAACTTCTTCGCTCATTGTCCTGCGTGTATCGTTTGAACATCTGTAGGAAATTATTTCCTAACAGAACATCAGCTCCCGTATCATGAAAATACATCGGTGGAGTTTTAACCTTATACCAAGGTGTTTGTCCCGCTCCTCCAATTAATATTTCCACTTCTTTTACTCCTTTGGATAAGAGTAAAACTCTTTTAGAGAAATCCCGGCCAGCAATTTGAGGTAAAACATCCTCAACTTCTTCTGGGAAAATTCCCCTTCTTGCTGTGCATATGCCTGCACCTGAATCAATATAGGCCGAGAAGTACTCTGCCTTATATTTTTCATATAACACTCCCACTGGAATGTATATCGAGAAAGGACTTGTCATACGATTAGGAGTCGTCTTTCTTCTATCGTAATCATCATCCCTTGGTCCATCGGTTTCCAGGGCTTGAATCTTTCCAAAAAATCCCGCCCTAGGATCAGAACATCTTCTCGTCCTGCTCTGCCTTTAACCTCTACCATAAAACCCCCTAGGTCAAGGGTTCCATTGTAATGGTTAACTTCCGGCTGCTGGAGATAATATAAGACACTACATGGAAAGTTATTTTCCCATCTTGTAGCATCAAATCTGGTTGTCATCCCTCTCCATCCCTCTGGACATTTCAGATTGACTGAAACCTGAGGATTCCCTGGGAATTGGGGCTGACTTTCTTGTATAAGTTTCCTCCCAAAGGGTTGAGATATAATTCTATCTCCTTGGAAGGATAGTCTTCCTGAGCTTATCTTAAGACTTTGATCATGTCTTATGACTGGCCTCTCTTGAATTCGAATGTTGACCTCCCTCCTTTGTGGAATCTCCATTCTAT
Source organism: Leonotis leonurus (assembly GCA_026898415.1). Taxonomy (NCBI): domain Eukaryota; kingdom Viridiplantae; phylum Streptophyta; class Magnoliopsida; order Lamiales; family Lamiaceae; genus Leonotis; species Leonotis leonurus. The sequence goes on along the minus strand of JAPKLX010000090.1, from coordinate 459,383 downwards.
CGGGACCAATTGCTGTAGTCACCTTCTTGAAGATATCAGGTATTTCGATAAAAGGCTTTCCCAAGAATAACTCCGTATGATGGGAGTTAGAAAGTGCATACGAAATCTGATATGTTATCGAATAAGGTGTATTTCCCTCATCCAATAACTCTTTCCTTTTGAAGTCCTGATAAAGCGTCAGAGCTTTACTGAAACCCGAGTCGTTGAGATTGTATGCAATCTTAGGATATACAATCCCCACAACTTGGCCTGCACAAAGATTCCCCGTGATGGTTCCCATCACCGAATCTTGTAGGTTTCTGATTCTCCTATCACATATGGCTATGTCGATTGGAGCATCAATTCCTGTGAACATCGTGGATTTGAGAACCAGTTGAATTGCCCCGATATGAATCCATCTCATCTTTTCGGCAATTTCTGGTTTAAGTTTCTCCAAATCCTCACGTATGTCGCTTGCTGGAATCAATTACATCTCCACTTGATTCCCCGTAAACTCGATCGGAAGCGACATCTCTCGTCTAGTGATTCCGTAGACGATGTGATGTTTCCTTCTTCCCAAACTGAAATTCCTTAGAACTTCGTCTAGGTTGCTGGCATTAAAACCTTGATACTTCTGAATGTTCAAGGTTTTCTTCATGATTTTGTCGATCAGGTTTGGCGAGATCATCGTTCGACTGGAAAATCCAGTTCGATCCTCTTTCTCCTGATGACAAGACTCAGCTTCAGTCTGAAGATTCTGTAGATCCATCAGAATCTCCATCCCTACTAAGAATCTCTTCTTGCTCATATATACTCTCGTCGGAGGGTATATCTTCAAACTGGTATACTTGAACCAATTCTTGGTAGTATATGGCATCTTCGATGTCCGGAGTAGACTCGAACCTTCGCATGCCTCTCTGCTCGTTATCTGGGCAATTTGTTGAAATATGCCCCTTGGCTCCGCAGGTCCAGCAATTACAATCTTTAAAACTTTCATTAGCTCTGGTATGAGCTTTTCTAAAAGTTTTCTTTGCTGGAGTTCTTGAACTGGATCCTTGGAACGAACCCCTGCTTCTAGCTGGTCCGCTTCTTTGTCCAGTTTTGTATGATCTAGCCTTCTGTCTAGACCACATCGTCCTTGGCTTCCAAGATCTTCCTCTTGGATTTCTTTCTTTGGAATAGGGTTGGTACCTATTCTTTCGTCTTTTGGTTATTGATGGCTCGCCTCCAATAACAACTGGAAGATCATTATCTTCACAGTTAAGGTGAGCTGCTTTGTTGATTCTTCGCAGCTTCTTCAGGTTTTTCTGAGCAGTGGCTTGCTGACACCACTCTGAAAGCTTTTGATGTACATAAGACATCCTCTTGGCGATGCTGTCACTGCCCTTGGGGATATAATCTCTTATCATCATCTCCTTCCATGGGCTTGGAAATTTTAAGAAGAAAATTTCCTTCGCGATAGTCTCATCAGCTTTTGACTGATGCTGGTAGATCGTAAAGAGTTGAAGAAATTTATTGAGCGCCTTTGGATCCAAGACTGTGAGTCTTAGATTATATAACGCCAATAGATACTTTCTTCTTTTCTCTCTATCGAATCCCTCGTAATATCCTTCTCCTATGAAATGGTCCTTGAAGAGGACACTCATTCTTCGGATAATCTCCGAGTAGGATTCCACCTCGAAGCATTGATTTCTTACTTCGAGGTGTAATCCTTCCCAGGCGATTTTTACTACGCCTGCGAGACTGGTTTCAAGAATCTTGACCAGTCCTTCTTTGTTAACGTCGAGAGTAGCTGCTGCAATCCGCATTGCTCCTCCCCACTCGTCGATCACTGATTCTCGATCTTTGAAACTGACTTCATCAAGATCAAGCATTACGCCATATGGATGGATGGGATCCAGGGTGGCCTTTCCAACCGGTGAATCTTGGATTCGGGGTTGTCGTCTCCTTCTGGTTCTCTCCATCAGTATGGCTTCGTCTGGTACCGTCGCGGTATATGAGGGTCCAGCATGGAAATCACGAGCTTCTCTCATGACTTCTTCAGGTGGTGGTGGTACTTGCTGATTTAATGGTACAGCAGCGTTTCCCTCCCTGATGTGCGCCACCTGGTGTTGGTTCATCTTGAGATCAACCATTTTCATGTTAGCAAAAGATTCTGCTAACTCTTGTAGATCTTCAAGTCCGATTCTTTCAAGGTTACTCATGATTTTTCCCCTTGAAATAATCGTACATATCTTTCCACTTGAGGATCTTTTCCTTTATCCTTAACGGGTAGAGGATATTTTGGCCCTTCGGGGAATAGCATCCGGTTCCTTCTTTCGGGAAGAGATCTGTTCTCCAATTGGCCAACTCGACTTTGAATATCTTGCAAGATGGTTAGGATCTCATCTTGTTGACTTGATATTCTTTTTATCTCTTGAGGTACATTAATTAGGCGGCTGCCATAATTTTGTACCGTCTTCTGGATCTCCCTTAAATCAACCGAGAATTTTGATATATCGGGGTCGATTTCTCGGAAGACCGGAGTGAACTCCCTCCTGTCTTGACTCATTAGAAATGGGTTGAATGTCCCATTTCCATTTGTTGGTGTACCTCTCCTTGAAGTAAGAGGTTTGCTACCTGTAGATCTTGGTATCTACTCATCATGGAGAGGATACTCGATTTCTCGGTGGTAGATAAAGGACCGTGAGTCCCTTCATCTAACTTGTTGGACCAAAAGAGATATTTCTCTTGGTGTTGTCTGTCCATAATCTCCAATAGTTGGAGAAAATTCCTGTAACTAAAGCATCTCGGACAAGCGTCCGGATCCATATTTTCTCTTGGAGTCTCCTCCGTTAGGAAATAATTAAATGCAATAAATAAATATAATTCCTTAATAAACCTAGGGCTCTGATACCATTTTCGAAGCGCTGGGTAATGCCAAGATTTTTAACTCAAAACATGCAACTAAATGATCAACATGTTCTAATTTCAATAAATAATATGCTCAAATATGTTTATAAAACCCAGTCGTAAAAACCAAAAATTCGGTCGTCAAAACCCGGTCACTATTCCAAAACCCGGTCACTATTCATCAAAACCCGGTCACTATTCATCGACCAGATTTTGATATAAAATGAAAACCTTCCAAATTTTTAATTTTTTATTACCATCTTAAATTATTTTGAGCATCTTATTAATTGAAATTATTTTAAAATACTAATTATAATTAACCATATATGTAATAGAGAAATTTGTCCTTAATTAAGCATTTTAATCATGGGCAAAATAGTCCTTTTGGGCACTTTTCATAGACTTTTACAAAAGAGGGCACTTCTCATTTATATGTTATAGAAGAGGGCATATTTCATAAATAACTCTATTTTTAATTCCATGTATAATTATATCTTTATTATTTTATTTACCTTATTGTTTTTTCATTTTTTTTTTGTTTAATTTTATATAAAATTATGACATTATGAACATCTTGGTCCATCAAATAATAATGTTGCATTATTAACTCCTTGACCAATTTATTCCATTGAGCTGCCTTCTTGGAATTAATCCATGTAAGATTTTGAGGGTCAGTCAATTGGAATTTTTCAAAGAATTTGAAGACCGGATTTGATGACTCTTCTTCTTCTTCATCTGCAGATTCATCATTGTCATCAATTACTCCAGTCTTTCCTTGCCTTTGCTTCTCGGCCCTCCAAAGTTTTCTAAATTCTTGATCAGCGATCTGCTCCGCTGTGCATCCATCCAGGAACATTTCTTCATTTTCATCATCTTCAGTCATAACCTTCTTTCCTTTCCTGTCAGCTACCATCTTGGCTTCTTCCTCTTTCTTGCGTTTTTCCTCATTTTCTTTTTGTAACTATTTGGCTTCGGCAGCTTGTTTAGCAGTTAATTTCTTCTTTTTAATAGCAGCGGGCTTCTTTTTGATTTGAGAGGGAGCAGCGGGCTGATCTTTCTTCTCTTCCCCCTTTTCGACATCAGCAAGAAATTCCTTGGAAATTATAAGTCGAAGAGAGGCGATTTCATCATGAAGAGCTTTGAACTGGGCTTCAGAATTTTCTTTGTATTGGAGGAATGATGAAATGTTGCCGTTTACTTCATTGAATTGTTTTGAAGCATCCTTGATGTGGGATTCAAAGTTAACAGCCAGCGCGCTGTGTGCTACTTTCATGTCCGTGATTGTTTTATTGATTAAGAAAATTTCATTGCCAGTTGCAACGTCTTCCTCAATTAAAGCCTTTGGCAGCTGGGCTTTGAGCAATGTGGGCAGCGAGCTTTTAACCACAGTTGGAATGGTGGTTTTCTCCATGTCCGCATATTGGCCCTCCACATGCTTTTTAACTTCCTCAACCATCCTCCCTCCAGCTTCATTCATTTTTACTTCAAAAGTTTTGGCTTCCTCTTGAAGGGCAGCAATCTTGGTGTTCGTTTCTTCCTTGAATTTGTCAAAAACATCTCGGTCACTGTCCAAAACCTTATGCAGCTCGCTTGATAATTTTGAATGAGCGAGTTGGACATTATTTTCAACCGTGTGGAGGGCGCTCACAGCAGCAGAGAATACAAAATTCGCCAAGGCAGCAGATCGATTATTGATTCTTTCGTGAATGAGCGCATTGATTTGATCTGCTGACATGTGAGAGCCAAGGTTGGAGGAGAGTAATTCCTCCAAGTTGTGTAATTGAAAATCAGCTGTAGCAGTCCCATGGGTGTAGATTTCTTCGAGCTGTTCGGTAAATTCAACATTCACTGGTTCATCAGATTGTTCCAAAATGGGTTTTGCTTTTTCCAACACAGTAGTGAGTTCTTTCATTTCGAGCTCGGTAGCGAGCTTTGAAGTAGGAGTGGCACTGGGCTTGTCTTGCGCTGCAGACTTTTCTTCAAAGTTGAAAATCTCGTCAAAGTCAGCCGATTGTAAGTCCACAGCCAGTTTGTAAAAATCTTGTTCTGAAGAATAGAGAGGAGCAAGATCAACTTGAAGTGTAGCTGTCTCTTCTTTCATTTTTGTTAGCACGTAGCTTCTAAAGTATTGCCTTGCATCTGGTACGTCAAGAAAACCAAAATACTTTTGCAGCTTGTTTTCTTCAGCCTTCAGCTCGCTGATGGAAAACAGGAGAAGAATTGCTTCCAAAATATAAAATTTACAATCCCGTATCTCCAAGTAAGTTTGGAACCTTTGAGCCATTTCAAATGTCGCTGGGGTAAGGTTGATGCCAGGCATTGATTTTAGCACCAAGTCAGTGGCCTTTTCCTTTAATTGTTGGAAAAGTAGTTGTGCTCCTTTCAATCTCTCTTCAACATCATCAGCTAGCTGCTCGTGAGCATCGATCTCAACTTCAGCTTCATTTATTTCTGGAGCAGATGGCTCCTTTGTTTTATCAATTGTTGCGTCCAATTCATCCTCTAAATTTCGAGCAGTGGGTTTGCTCTTTGTTTTCCTTGGCTTTTTGGTTCCCTTGGCAGCAGCAGCTGGTTTAGGATTACCAGCTGCCTTCCTCTTTGCTGGTCGATATGCAGCTGCTGCTTCTTTTACTTGTGCTGCTGCTGCTGCTTCACCAACAATTTCTGGTTTCTTTGTTGGTATTACCCATTTGGGATTTGATTGCCCGATGAGAATGAGAGCATGTTTCATCTTTTCATCGGTGACTTTGAGAAAAATTTGTGAAGCCACCCCCAAGGACATTTCCATTTGATGCCTTGTCCTTGGTAAAATCCAGTCCTTGCTAAAATCAACTGATTTGTGCCATTTGTCCCTCTGGAAGAAACCAGCAATAATTGTACTGAGTTTTGTGGAGAGACGAAGAGGACGCTTGATGTTTATCCTCGTGCAATTTCCATCACTGTCTTGACGGATATTGATCTGTTGTTCTTCATCAACAATGAGCTTTAACAACGATCTGGCCCAATTGACATTGAGATTAAATAAGACTGCGGTCAACACCTTGAGTTTGCCCGCTGTCACCGAATCAAAAGTCCCTTGGTGGCCAAGAAACACCTTTTGGACGAAGTCAAGTAGGAGACGATAGCGAGGAAGAATTAGCGATCGATTAAACGCCTTTCCAGTCCACTGGAATGGATGAGCAAGAATAAGGTCAAGTGCTTCCTGGATCTGAGCATCTGAGACTTCGTCAATTACTATGTCACCTTCATCACTCAAATGATAAGTCTGTAGAATCATCTCTATGACTGTTGAGCGAATATTGTCCTCCTTTCATTTTCCAATTGGAATTTTGACTGTGTATTCCTCTCTATCGTCAACCATCCACGAATAGTAAAATAGCGCAATCTGACGAGGCAGGAAGTAGTCTGGTTCCATGGTTATGATTTTGTGAAACCCTAAATATAGACACATTTAAGCGTGAGAGCTCATAAAGCATGAATCACAATGAACTAGTTATGTCATATAGGGGATTTTACAGCGTTAAGAGAACTTATAGGGCACACAAAATGCCTAATAGATATAAAGCAATGAAAAGCAAATGATATGCATATGAGTACAAAGATTAAATTTGAGTGAACATTTTCATGGGTTTTGAACCTTTGCACGCTTGGATTTTGCTAAATAATACATCTAGGCTACGAAACCCGTGATGTACTAGGATAGCTCGAGGTTCTGGAGCCACTTTAGCTTCTATTGCGTGCAACATCTCAGACATAGTAAGTGGAGGTGCGTGTGAAGATGAAGAGCTAGCTTCAGATGCAGTTATTTTGAGAGTGATAGGAGTGATTTTGAAGAAGTATGGATTTGCAGAAAAGCTTAGTTTGAAAGAACTAACACAACAATGGCGGTTTAGGTTTTATGAGAGAGGGAAATTTTTGAAAGTATAAGAGGAACAGTCAAACATTCACATATTTATAGGCAAATCATGAACGAACCAGATTAAATCATATAAAAGTAATAACAAGTAACGGTTGAGATTACTCCCTGGTGTAATGATTTTCCGCCCAAAAATGAGTGAAGTTCATACGCCATGAAATTGTGTCACATCATTGCCTCGAAACAATAATCGAGGACTGCAACATTAAATGATCATTACTTTATCCTGCACTTTTTCTGTCATGGAGGCGTTAGACATTTCCTAGCAATTAATAGTATTTAAAGGCAATCATTAGAATTAAATAATCAAAGAGTTAGAGAAATAAATGAGATTGATTCCCCCTTGATTAATGGAGCTTGATTCCCCCTTGATTAATGCTCCAGCAGATTGTTTTCATGGTTGAACGATCTGCTTTAGTTGTTGGTGACAACTAGCTGCTATGATGCACTTTGTGTAGCTTGCTGCTTTTGTTAGCAGATCGTATTTACTTTGAACGATCTGCAATATTTGTCATTCAAAGTGGAAGCAGATCGTTCTTAATATATAAATAACGATCTGCTAATCTTGACATCAGCAGTTGGCTGTCCATTTTTACTTTCATGCAGTCTGCAGCTTTTGAGGATTGGCAGTAGGTCGTTTTTATTCTTTGAACGATCTGCTCCGTGTTTTTAACTAAACAGCAGGCTGTAAATTTTCAATTTAGAGTATGTTTTGACATTAAGCATAAGTTTAACAGCACATTAAAACTTAGTAAATAAGTAGCTAGAATTAAAGGTGTGATAACAGATAGCTTTTTACCACCAGCTAGCTGTTATCAACACTTGTACCAATTTCAAGATTTATTAATCCCAATTTTCCACAAAGCATTTTGAATTTGTCTTCGGGTAATGCTTTTGTGAGAACATCAGCTCGCTGCACATCCGTGTGAATTTTCTCTATCTTAATGTTCTTCTTTTCAACATGATCACGAATAAAATGATGACGAACATCCACATGTTTACAGCGAGTGTGTAGAACAGGATTTTGGGTGATGGCAATTGCGCTGGAGCTATCACAAAATATTGGGACGCTATCTATGTAGATTTCATAGTCCTTTAGTTGTTGCTTTATCCACAAGATTTGTGCTGTACAACTCCCTGCAGCCATGTACTCTGCTTCTGTTGTTGAGGTTGCAACCGAAGTTTGCTTTTTAGAGAACCACGAAATGAGCTTGCTTCCAAGAAATTGACAAGTTCCAGAAGTGGATTTTCTATCAAGCTTGCAACCTGCATAATCAGAGTCAGAATAGCCAGTTAAATCAAAATTATCATCACATGGATACCATAAACCTATTTCAATGGTTCCTTTGAGATAACGCAAAATTCTTTTGGCTGCTTCCAAGTGGGATTCCCCTGGACTAGCTTGATACCTAGCACAAACACCAACAACGAAAGTAATATCAGGTCGACTTGCAGTTAGATATAAAAGAGATCCGATAATACCACGATACTGTTTTATATCCATTGTTTTTCCAAGTATATCAGGACCAATCTGTCCATTTGTACGAATAGGGATCTTTGCTGGTTTGCAATCTTTTACTCCAAATTTTGTGATGAGATCGTTGATGTATTTGGATTGATTGATTAGGATCCCATCAGCAGATTGTTTGACTTGCAAACCTAGGAAGAAGTTCATTTCTCCCATCATTGACATCTTGTACTTATCCTGCATTAACTTGCTAAATTTGTTGCAAAGGAATTCAGATTTGGATCCAAAAATAATATCATCAACATAAATTTGGACTAAAAGGATATAGTCTTTGACTTTGATGGTGAATAGTGTCTTATCTACTGATCCTCGCTTGAATCCCGATTGTAGTAGGAATGTGGACAATGTTTCATACCAAGCTCGAGGAGCTTGTTTTAGTCCATATACTGCTTTTGCTAATTTGTACACCTTTCTCTCATCTTCAACTTCAAACCCAGGTGGTTGTTCCAAGTAGACTTCTTCTTCCAAAATACCATTTAGGAATGCACTTTTTTACATCCATCTGGAATACTTTGAAGCGTTGAAAGGCTGCATAAGCAAGAAACAATCTGATAGCTTCTAGTCGTGCCACGGGTGCGAAGGTTTCATCAAAATCGATTCCTTCTTGTTGGCAATATCCCTTGGCGACTAGCCTTGCTTTGTTTCTCACCACCTCGCCTGTTTCATCTCTTTTATTTTTGAATATCCATTTGACTCCAATCACACCTTGATGATGAGGTCGATCCACTAAGTACCACACATCATTTCTGTTGAACTCATTTAATTCTTCTTGCATGACATTGATCCAATCTGCACTTTGCAAGGCTTCTTCGATGTCCTTAAGTTCGGTGTGAGCAAGATAGCAGCTTAGTAATGCGCTTTCTCCATGCATGCGTCTCGTTTTGACTCTATCTGTTGGGTTCCCAACAATGAGATCAGATGTATGGCTATCTACCCATCTTCTTCGTCTTTTCATTTCATCCGCAGATACTTCGATTTCCATTTCATCGGGTGGATTCTCGAATTCAGGATGATCTATGGTAGGTACATCAAAGAGATCGTTAGTATTTAAATCAATGCTTGATACTTCATTTACCAATTGTTGAACAGATGGTTGTTGAGTTGAGGGAGGGGGAGATTGAGTGTTTTGTTTATCAACAGATGGTTGAGAATGTTCATGTGAAGTTCCCCCTTCATTTGTTCCCCCTAGATGAGAGAGTTGTCCATCTGTTCCCCCTTGCTGTGGCTTTTCTCCAGCAGGTTGATTATTAGCTTCTTCTTCATCTTCATCTCTTTGTGGACTCCATAGAAGAATGTCATCGATGAGTCTATCTGTGGAATTTCTCAACGTTGAGTGAGAGAGATCATCTTTTGAAGAAACGCTATCTGTTCCTGAAACTTCAAAATTGGCTTCATCAAAAATAACATGTGGTGTTACTTCCACAACAAGGGTTCTTTTATTAAAAACTCTATAAGCTTTACTGATCTCAGAATATCCCAAAAATATTACTTGATCACTTTTGCTATCAAATGTTTTTAATTGAGTTTTCCCATTGTTGTGAATGTAACATTTACATCCAAATGATCTAAAGTATAAGATTCGAGGCTTCCTGTTATTCCACAGCTCGTAAGGAGTTTTCACATGTCTTTTTGTGACCACAGATCGATTTTGAGTATAGCAGGCTGTGTTAACTGCTTCTGCCCAGAATTTCTTAGGCAGCCTCCTTGTGTTACTCATTTGAGAGTTGAAGCAAGCCACTCATCTATGTGAAAGTAGACTTGTCAATGGGTGGGTAAAATCCGGACCGGAACCGTTAAATTAGATACGGTTCTAGAATCGGAACCGGACCGTTGAATATCGGATCCGGACCCGGACCCGGACCGTTAAATAAAATATTAATGGTTTCGGTCCGGGAGAATACCCATGGGTATTATTGGGTATGGGTTACTCATGGGTCTCCCTATGTTTTATTTATATAATTATTTTAGTCACCAATTCGTTAAAACGAATCCGGATTAGAAATAAATTAATTAAATATAAAATATTTAATAATGAAACTTCACTCTTATTTTATTTAACCATTATTAAAAAATTACTTAAATACCATAATTATTTTACGACTTATATGTGTTTATTGTTTGGGTACATTTATTATTGAATTAAGATGTATAGAGTGTTCGTCTACGATTAAGGATGTAACACGAGATATTATAAAATATTATTTTTTTAAGATAAAAAAAATTGAAGAAAAAAAATTGGAAAAAAAATGATCGGGCCGGACCGGACTAGAAGCGGAACCGTACCTTACGGGTCGGGTCGGGTCTGGACCGACCATGAGCGGGTTTATACGGGTCTAGAACCGGAACCGGAACCATAACTTTAAAATGAGCGGGTTTTGACCGGTTCCGGTTCCGGTCCGGGTAAAACCCACCCATTGACAAGCCTATGTGAAAGTACATATTTTTCAATACTACATCAGAAAGTTGCAATTCTAACTGTATGTTCTCTTTTCTTTCTTTGTCACCTATCGAGCAATATTATTGGATGTTCATATAATAACTATCAAATGATGAACAAATCACAATAATTTAACATAGCAAGAAGCATAACAAGTTGAACATAGAATAACCACATCAAATCACCAAATAATCAGGACACGGACTAATAAATAATCAGCCAAAGTATAAGTTTTATATGTGATGATTAAATAATGTAGCAAGCATAGTAAGTTATCTTCGCACTGCATGAAAAAAACATTAATACATTCCAATTCTTGCTTTGACATCAATAGACAAGTCATTTATCCTTGATAAAAAAAACTAAACCTACTTTATGGGGGGCATGAGTTCAATTCATTTAAACATCACGTCTCAGGCTTAGAAGAAACTAATATTTTGCCTAATGCAAAATGAGATAATTTATATTAGAAACCCCATAAAGTAATGAATCTATATTATTAATACCATTATGATTTGAATCATATATGGTACTCTAAAATCTCTCTATTTCTGTTTATCTAAATTTTCAAAATTTTAAAATTAAAAATTATATTAATCTATATATTATATATTCCATATTCATCAATATAAAATATATTTCATAAACTAATTAAAGATTATATATATATACAAACTAAATCAAATAAGCAAGTAAAATTATAGTGTTTATTTTCTTACAAATCGAAGAAAACACGAAATTGAAATCTTATACAATTTCCAATAAACTTTATTCTATGAGTTTTAATTGTCAAGATATAAAACGATAATATTTATTTATGATATAGGAAATTTATAATATTTAGGAAGAATTATTTTTGATATACAATTGAAAGAATAGTTGATGATTATTTAATTGTCTTATTAGTCGGACAATGAATATGTATTTTTTAGTATATATAATAAAAAATTAATAATTATGTATTTTTATTAAAAATAATACTCCCTCCGTCCCAATAAACATGGCACAAAGGTGGTAGGGTCCACACCTTTTTAAATGGATAACTTTTACTATTTTAGGAATGTGTCAAGCTTAGTGGAACGTCCAAATATTTTAGGAATTTGATCACTAAAGATAACAAGTATTTTTCCACATTGTATGAGACATCTAGTTTCAAATGTATCGAGCAGATCGTTTTTGTATTAATAACGATCTGCTTCACACACTTGCAGCTCGCTGTTCTCATTACTTGTTTTGGTTTTTGAATATCTAGTATTTATCTTCACAGATCACATATGTAAAAGTAGTTTGAAATTTCAAACTTACTTATAACGATCTGTATTTTTAGACTTTAGAAACAGCTATGTGAAAGGAACAGATAGATAGCTAAATTAACTATTTGTTCTTTCTTTCAAGCTGTAACTAGGATAGAATACTTCTATACTTGGAAGTCATTTCAAGAGGATGAGCAGCTCGATCAAAAGACTACACCAGCCCGCTGTTGATACAACAACAGATCGTTTTATCAAAAACGATCTGCTCATCATTTCTCCTCTACCTTTGAATATGAAGTGATTCAACATGAAGTCATTAGCGATCGAAGAAACATATGAAGGAACAGCTCGATAGACAGTGAACTGCTACTACATCAAGATCAAGTTGCTCCTCACTATAACTATGGTGGACTGCCGACATACCTAAATTTGTCACAAGTCAACCACTTAGTGTATTGTCACATCAACAGCATACTTTAAGGAATGAAGTACGAGAATATCAATTTCCAGTACGGTGAATCATTCCATGTATGGCAATACACTGGGAAATCGCGTGAAAGGTGGAACTAGACTCTCATTTGGCAACGCGTGTATCAACAACACTGCCATGCATTTAATGCAGCCATTAATGCGAAGAAGAAGGACTTCTTCCTCTCCAACGGATAGTTCCTGTAGTGGTCCTATATATACCACCTTCACCTCTAGAAAGAGGCAAGAGAATTCAAGCTATCATACAGCCATTATTCTACTAAAATCTTCAAGCTCTCAACGTTCAAAACACTTCCATTCATCCTAGAATTCTCGTTAGTGTTTACTGTTGTTGAAGGTTACTTTCTGGAAAATTGTTTTTACAAAACTCAAAGTTAGGATCTAGATTTGATACAGTCGTAATCTAAGGTTGTAGTGTTCAATCTTAGGAAGAAGATTTGTAATCACAAGAAATTATCTAGGTTTGATAATTCTTGTGGCTCGTACTCAACGAGTAAAAAGAAAGGAGAAAGCTAGTGGATTTTTTGATCTAGATTTGATCGAACCGTGGACGTAGAAAAAGTTTATCCCGAACCACATTAACTGCTTGTGTTATGTATTTCATATTTACTTCTTTATCATCTTCTTCATACTCTTGCATTCAAAACTGGTTTGATAATCTTTTCAGGGAAGAAAACGTTTTTCACATTAAAAAGAGCATTAACCACAAAATTCCGCACACAACCTTAATCAAGTTTAATTTACATTGTTCTTGATTATTATTTTTCCACGCATAAGGTGTTATTTGAGTAAGATTGAATCTTCCTGACAAGAAGTTTTATTTTACTACTCTAAGCTATCTTATTTATTAAGTGTGCTTAAACCTTATACTTAATCTTAAAACAAGAAAACTGAAAAAGGTTAAATTGGTGTTTTCTCCACCCCCCCCCCCCCCCCCAATACCCCATACACCAATCAAGCTCTTTCGGGACCAACAAGTGGTATTAGAGCAGTGGTTCATTTTGACCATTGTTTCCATTTCACAAGAGCTAATCTCTGTGTGGTCATTTTGGATAGATCTTGAAAACGTTTTCACAGCATACAACACTAGCATTTAACTAATCATCTACTTGAAAGTTATGGAAGGACAGATGATACGTGCGTGTGAGGATTTTTCCATCGCTGGGTATGATGACTGGAGCTTAAGAATAGAGATGTGTTTACGTGCTCAACACATCAAAATGTGGAAGGTCATTACTGATGGACCCATAGAAATAATTAACAAAGGAAGCGCTGAGATAAAGGATGGAACTGGTCCAACTCCTTCGCTAATCATAGTTTAGAAGGAGAAGACAATTGATGAATACACTGCAGAAGAAAGAAAAGAAGCTAGACTTGACGACTTTGCCAAAGGACTAATTTCAAGCACAGTAAGAGGCATATACTTGGCCAAAATCAGACATCTCCAAACAGCCAAAGAGATGTTGGACGTGCTCAAGGAAATCAGTCTTGCATCAGACATCATTCAAGAAAACAAGCTGTTTATCGCTTGTAACAAATTTGAAGAATTCAAAATGAAGTCTGGAGAAACAATAGCTCAAATGAAGAACAGGTGCACGGAAATTCTGATAGAGATAGCTATGATTGACAAAAATAAGTATTCTCAACGAGAGAAAAACTTGAAAGTAATCCGAGCTCTACCTGCTACATGGGAAATTTACTTAGCCATGCATCCCATGATGCCAGAGTTCAACTCTCTTACCACTGACTCTTTATTTGATTTACTTACTAGAAATGAGTACGAGATCAATCATATTCGTGGTTTATCTAATTCTTCCTCTAGCAAACCATCTTCTGCAGGAAACCATGATAAAGAAACTGCCTTCAAAGCAAAGACGAAAAACAAAGAAGCTACCAAACAAACTCCCACTGTTGTTGTCAAAGAATCATCAAGCTCTGATGATGAGAACTACCCAACGAAGAACTATTTCGAGGAGTACTCTCATGGCAAAAAGATTCCAAAGAATGGAAGTGAGAGCCAACAGATACAAGAGGCTCTATAAAGAAAACAACAGAAAATTCAAAGGGAAAGATCGATCTGGTGATCAACCTGCTCGAAAGAATGAGGTAAAACCAACCTCATATGTTAAAGCTGACCTCTCCGAATATTCTTACGTTAAGTGTGGCAGGAAGGGACATTTCAAGACAGACTGTCCTGACATATCAAAAGCAGAGAGAGATGAGCTCCGTGCCAAAAGAGACAAGAAGCTCAACGAGCAAAGAAAAGCAATGATAGCTGAAGAGCAATCATCTCCAAGCCACCTATCAGAAAGCTCTTCCGAAAATGATGAAGCCTTCATAGCTGATGAAGGTGAAGATGAATGGGATGAGTGTCTCATGGGCCATGACAACGGACTTGACAGTCAAGAGGTAAATTGTCAAAATTCTATTTCTTCTAATCAACCTATATATAATTCTGGTGATGAAGAAGAAGGTGAAGACGATCTGTCCATCGAAGACTTCACCAAAATCATGGAAGATCATGCAAGATTGAACAAGATGTTCAAACATGCAATAAAAGAAAATGGAAGAATGGCGAATACCATTCAAGAGATGAAGGAAATCAGCAGCGCGTTCAATGATAGGGAAAATGCACTACTAAAGCAACTCAAAAGCAAGAGCGAAGAAAATTACTCATTGAATGCCAAGATATCTGATCTCAATGACCGAGAAACTTCTGCTCAGCGTAAGATCGATGATTTGAGTGCCATGATCAATCACTCAATGCACAAAAAGGAAGATCGAATTCAACTCATCAACAACATGCAAAGAAGAGCTGCAGATCGTACTGGACTCGGATTTGACGGAGTTGACAAAGGACCATCATCAGGGAAATTTGTCAAAGAAAAGGGAAAAGATAAAATAGTGAATCTCAACAACAGTGTGAGACAACCACAAGCTATTTTAATCAAGGAACAAGCCTACCATCAACAGCAAGTCCAGCGACAATAGAAACACACTACTCAAGGAATTGGATATCAGCCAAGAAAACAACTTGCTCGAGGGACTAATCAAACTGCTCAAAAGATAAATCAACAGCGAGCTCCTCCCTTGTTCAACCAAAGAAAATCACCTGCTCCCTCAAAACCATCTGCTCCTAAGAAATCAACAGCACCTACTCAACCACCTGCCAAGAAGAACCAAATAGTGTACATTTATTTTAGTGGCAAACAAATCAGATGTCACGACCCACCTTCACTAACTGTAGTAACGATGAGTATAACCGTGACTCGGGGATAAAATGTAGAAATGGATAAGGAAAATGGGTAATAATTCGAAAGTGAATATAGGATAAGTACTTCAATAATTAAGGGTTCGTACAAGAAATTCGGTACTGAGTATCCGGTACCAAAATACATAAGTCATTGCTCAAAACGTCTAAAAATACTGAATACTGAAAAGAGTGTTCGCAGCAGAAATAGGATCATTTTCTAAGTCTACATGTATGAAGACATGTAAACCCCCAAGAGTTAATGCTATGAGTTCGACAAAACCATCGCTGAGCACTCCTCCTTGACATCACAGCTCAACCTGCACATTTATAAATACATGCAGGGCTGAGTACAAAAGTACTCAGTAGGCACATGCCGAAATCGCACTCATACATATATAATTGTCATTGCCATATCACAGTGAAACATAGGGATTTTATCTGAAAGAAACCTATGTTCACTAAATTCTTTTGTGGGATCTAAAAGTTTGACTGGCCAGTCTAAGTTCTTTAGTAATCAATCATATCTGTAATTTCTGTGTACCGGGAAGGTGGCCACCTTCCACAGACACCTTGACCGGCCAACCCGCTAAGATGACTCACGGTCCTTGTGTACACTAGTTCGAGTGGGGATGCTTACTCACTGGAACCCGAATTCGATTTCATAATCATAGCAAATATGTATCATACAAAATATAAAACATTTATAGCAAGACAATACTTGAAATATCAATTTCAATTCAAGAGCTATTTGAAAAGAAATAACATAAATGCGGATAAACACGCATATTTTCTTTTAGTATAAGAAAGTCTACCTGAATCGCTTCCTTCGATAGGATCTGAATTCTTTCTCGTTTAGTAATTCCTTCTTCCGTAACCTTAATCGTAATTAAGAGGAAGATACTCCTTGTGAGTATATAATTTACTTCATCTAAATAAAATGAAATAATATTCTATTATTTCATTAACTATTCTAATCCTTTGCTCGACTATTATTCGAGTACTTAAAGATTTCTATAATTATTTTCGTAGGATTTTAAATCATTCTTTGATTTATTAATCCCTTATATCTTATTTGCTTTACCCAATTAATTTAATAATGGGTACTATAATTATTCAAGATAATTTACATGAATTAATTTAATTCTAAAATAGAATGATAAATTAAGTCTCTACTAGATAGTATTAATTTAATTAATAATATTTAAGAATTTAATATTCCTTGAAATATTACTACTAATTTCATAACTCAATTGATTTATTGGATCAAATCTAGTCATTTATATCCAATCCATTTAATTATTAATCTTTCCAAAGATTCAATTTATTAATCCATTCTTAAGAGATAATTTAACCCATCCTAAATACTTAATCTGGGCCCATTCTAATATAATTAATTTGGCCCATTCAATTTTAAATCCAAGCCCAATTTATCATCACTTATTTCAGCCCACTACTAATTATTTCAGGCCCAGCCCAAACTTAATTAAATTCCGGCCCATTAGAAAATCCTTGACATTGGCCCATCCTAATTACTTGTATCCGGCCCGTAGGTGGCATTCCAGATCACTCCTCCTCTCTCGCCTCTCTCGTCTTCCTCCCTCTGCCTCTGTTTTCTCTATCTGTTTCTGTTCTCTCTCTCCCTTCCGCTGCTTTCGGAGGGAAGCTCACCGGAACCCCCTTGCCGGCGAACTCAAGGTAAGTTTCCTCTTTCTCTCACCCTTCTCTAGTCCCAATTAAATTTTAATTTCAGAATCTTAATAAAATTTCTTATCGTTTTCAAATTCTCGATTTCCCCTCTGTTCTCAGCCCTCTCACCGGACGACAGAGACTCGGCGGCGTCTCCTCCTGAAGCCGTCGTCGTGCGTAGCTGCTCTCCCGGAGTGGTGCAGTCGCCGACCAGCTCGGGTAAGCCCCTAAATTTTCCTTTTGCTTTCATTTTAAAATTTTTAAAGTTTGAAACTCTATTGCATGTATTATTTGTTGGAAATGGGTTAATTATAAGCTCTTAGGCAGAAGCCCTAACTCAGATTTTTAAATTCAAATTTCAATCTATAAGTTAAATTTTCTATCTCTTCTAGTCTATCTCAAGGCTCAACAACTGCCCGACGAGAAGTTCGTCGGAGAGCAGCAGCAGTCGACTCCCTCAGTTTCCCGCCGTCGCAGGTAGACCTTCCGGTTATCATTCTTTATAAATTCAGAGTGAAATGCTTTTATTTGGGGCTTAACATTCTGCATGCTCCACTTATTGATTTTGGATTTGTTCTAATCATGTTTTAAATGACCATTTGTCTTTCTGGTTGGTTTCTGGTTGAATTTGATTTCTAGGAAAAAGGGCGTAAATAAATCTTGGGATTTTTTTCTAACATGGAGATTTCAATTATGTTATCAATATATAATCCGTGCATGTTCTAACCTCTGTGGCTGCGTTATTGATTCTGGAATTTGTTTAAGAAGAATCTCTAATTGGTTCTAAGTTTTGTCTATGTTCTAAAATCAAAAGGTGTTCATATCTATATATTTCTATGTTCTAAAATGCTGAAAACGTAGCTGTGAGTATTATTCTGGAATCTGAACTTATTAATGTGGCTCTATGGTTTAATAGTATGCTTTCTGATGGTTCTAATTTTTAAGGCTTCAGTATCATTCGTGCCCTTAACTTATGTACACTTAAAAGCTTTTTATTTCACATACTAAGTCTAAAATGTTGTTCTTGGTTTCATTCATGAGTTCTAAAGTGATGGTAATAGTCTATAATTTATCTAAATTCAGCTTTATGATTTCTGAAACATAGTTAAAAATAGAAGGTTTTGAATTAAGTTCTAAGAGAGTAATACTTAAAGTATGAATTGCTTATACTTGAGTTTTAAAATTTAAGGTTGAGGAAGAGTTTCTCATTACTTTTAAATTCCAGTTTGTAGTTTCTAAACATGGTTAAGAGAAGAAGAAGTCTTGGAACTAAGTTCTAAAAGAATTCAGAAAAGAATAGGTTTTGGTATACCTTAACTTCTGGATTTGAACTGATTTGGACTCCTTCTTGGAATGAAAATCCTCCGTATTGCTAGCAGACAGTGTGAGTGTAACTGAGTTTCTAAAATGTAGAAGTGTTTCTCTAGTGGGTTTCTATGTGTATAAGTAGGAGAACTTATGGTTAGATTGCAAGCTTGCATAAAACTAGTATGTCATCCGCTATCTCCCTACATACCTATTTTCTAGACTATAATCAGATATGGTTTGAGATTTACTTCTGTAAACTCTTGACTTTTTGGGGTATATGGCCATTTAATTTGCAGGAGAAGGGTATGGAGGAGTGCAGCAGGCTTTTGACTCTTTCTACGTTGAGTCATGCGTCCACTTAGCTCTAGATTTCCTTTGTTTACACTACTCTATCATGTATTTGTTTTTAAGCTTTGATTTTTTTCTTCTTTTTTTTTTGGGGTGTGAATGCAATCTATAGTTGGCAGATTTGTTTTCAGATTTGTTTTCTCTCCTTTGCCAACTTGCAATGTGTGCGTATATACACATATAGGTCTGCAATGCCTATTTTCTTTCTCTTCTTTCTTTTTTACATGTAGGCTTAACTTGTATTATGTAATGCAGAAAATTGTTACTTTAATGTATTCTTTTACACTCCTTTTATAAGGTATATCATCCATATATATAGTCTGCAAAAATTCTTACTGCATATCTATATAGTACTCATCAAGTGCAATTAAACAACATTTTACCATATCTAATATCTGATTAATACAAGATAATATATAATACTTAATATCATCTCCATATTTGATATGTTATTAACTAATTATATACAAACTTCTAAGAAGTATATAATTATTTTCTAATTGGCTATAAAGTAACTCTTCAATACTAAATTTCATCAAAAAGAAATTCCAATTAATTTATCAATTGGTTATCTTATAATTTATGATTAACTTATAGCTAATTTATGGATTATGCGTCTCAAGAATTTATTTAGTTTCGTCTTTTTAAATAAACTCATTATCCAAACGAGCTCGCATAATTTCTATCATTACTATAATAATATAATGTGCACGAACAATAGTTACTAATATCGATTAGCTAATCGATATTTGTAACTTTTATATCCCGATTTTTTTTCAACACACAATAACTACTAGTAGAATAGCAGGACATTACATTAGACCATCACAAAATGTCACTATTATTAGGCAGATTTGGGTTCCAAAAGGAACTTTGTCTACTAACAAGGCACCCTCATTCAGTAGGGTAGCTAAATAATTTTTCATTGCAGGATAGGAGATCGATGAGAAGAAAGCACACAGCTCGGGGTGCGGTGTGGATACTTGATAGCGGAAGCTCTAAACATATGACATGCAACAAAGACTTATTAATCAACTACAAAGAGAGCACTGGACCAAATGTTACTTTTGGAGGAAATTCAAAAGGATACACAAAGGGTTATGGTGATCTACAAGTTGGTAACACTACTATTCTCAATGTATCATATGTTGAAGGATTAAATCATAATCTATTCTCAATTAGTCAATTTTTTGCTAATAACAAGAGAGTAGAATTTACAGCTAACAAGTGACTTGTAAAGAATATGGAAGGAGAAGAAATTCTTCTTACCGGAATTTTGCAGGACAGGTTGTATATCGTACAATGGAATGACCAAACTGAAACCTGTCTAATAACAAAATCAAGTACAGAAACCAGCTGGCTATACCACAAACGATTGAGCCACTTAAATTTCAAATCAATCAACAAGTTGGTGAAACACAATCTGGTTGAAGGTCTACTTACTCAAATCTATGACAAAGACCATGTGTGTGAAGCTTGTCAAACAGGAAAACAAACAAGAGCATCATTTCCTACAAAGGCAGCTCACTCTACTTCAAGAATCTTGGAACTCCTTCATCTAGACCTTTTTGGACTTGTATCTCCATTAAGTGTAAACAGTAGAAAGTATATTCTTGTTGTTATTGATGATTTCTCTAGATTTACTTGGATTATTGTCATGTTCAAGAAAAGGGAAACTCTAGAGGAACTACCTGATCATGGAACTGAATTCATAAATCATATGATCGAAGAATATTGCTCAAAAATGAGAATTCAACAATCAAACGTCAGCAGCTCGAACACCACAACAAATGGGATTGTGGAAAGATGTAACAGATCGCTCAAGGAGGCTGTTAGAACTATGTTAAATGAAATCAACCTCCCAAAGAAGTTCTGGGCAGAAGCAGTCAACACGGCCTGCTACACACAAAATCGATCTGTCATCACACGATGTCACGGAAAAACTCCATTTGAGCTGTGGAATAACAGGAAGCCTCGAATCTCATACTTTCGATCACTTGGATGTAAATGTTACATTCACAACAATGGGAAAACCCAATTAAAAACATTTGATAGAAAAAGTGATCAAAGAATATTCTTAGGATATTCTGAAATCAGTAAAGCTTATAGAGTTTTTAATAAGAGAACTCTTGTTATGGAAGTAACACCACATGTTGTTTTTGATGAAGCTAATTTTGAAGTTTTAGGAACAGATAGCTCTTCTTCAAAAGATAATCTCACTCCCTCAACATTGAGAAATTCCACAGATAGACTCATCGACGACATCCTACTGTGGAGTCCACGAAAAGATGAAGACGAAGAAGAAACTAATATTCAACCAGCTATAGAGAAGCTACAAGGGGGAACAGATGTACAAATATCACATCTAGGGGGAACAGATGAAGGGGGAACCTCACATGAAGAATGCTCACAACAATCTGTTGATGAACAAAACATTCCTCAATCTGCTACACCTACAACTCAACAACCATCTGTTCAAAACTTGGTAAATGAAGTATCAAGAATTAATTTAAACACTGACAATCTCTTTGATGTTCCTATCACAGATCATACAGAATTTATAGAAATCGAAGTATCTAAGGAAGAAATGAAAAGGCGAAGAAAATGGGTAGATAGCCATCCATCTGATCTCATTGTTGGGAACCCATCAGATAGAGTAAAAACTAGACGCATGCATGGAGAAATTGCACTGCTAAGTTGCTATCTATGAAGAAGTCTTACAAAGTGCAGATTGGATTAATGTCATGCAAGAAGAATTAAATGAATTCAAGAGAAATGAAGTATGGTATCTGGTGGATCGACCTAGACATCAAGGTGTTATTGGAGTCAAATGGATATTCAAGAAAAAGAGGGATGAAACAGGTGAAGTGGTAAGAAACAAAGCAAGGCTAGTTGCCAAAGGATATTGTCAACAAGAAGGGATTGACTTTGATGAAACTTTTGCACCTGTGGCACGACTAGAAGTTATCAGATTATTTCTTGCTTATGCAGCTTTCCAACGTTTCAAAGTGTTCCAAATGGATGTAAAGAGTGCATTTCTAAATGGAATTCTAGAAGAAGAAGTCTACTTGGAACAACCACCTGGGTTTGAAGTTGAAGATGAAAACAAGGTGTATAGATTAGCTAAAGCAGTGTATGGACTAAAACAAGCTCCTCGAGCTAGGTATGAGACACTGTCCACTTTCTTACTTCAATCGGGATTCAAAAGAGGATCAGTAGATAAGACGCTATTCACCATCAAAGTCCAAGACTATATCCTTTTAGTTCAAATTTATGTTGATGATATTATTTTTGAATCCAAATCTGAATTCCTTTGTAACAAATTTAGCAAGCTAATGCAGGACAAATACAAGATGTCAATGATGGGAGAAATGAATTTCTTCCTAGGCTTACAAGTCAAACAATCTGCTGATGGGATCCTAATTTATCAATCTAAATACATCAACGATCTCATCACAAAATTTGGAGTAAAAGATTGCAAACCAGCAAAGATCCCTATGCGTACAAATGGACAGATTGGTCCTGATATACTTGGAAAAACAATGGATATAAAACAGTATCGTGGTATTATCGGATCACTTTTATATCTAACTGCAAGTCGACCTGATATTACATTTGATGTTGGTGTTTGTGCAATGGAAGTTCAGAATGCAGGTGAATTCAGCTTGATATGGAGTCAAGCGGAGGATAAGTGGAAAGATGGAAGGTCGTATCACTCTTACGTAGTATCTCGACTTTTCACAACTGAATGTTACGATTAGTCATCCTACAAGGAAGTGTTCTATTTTCCTCTTTGCTTTTATACAATGGGGACATTGTATTACTTAAGTGTGTGGGGATTTAGATTTTCGTGTGATATCGTGCTATCTGTTGTCATGTGTTTATGTGCTTGTCTGTTGTCGTATTGTAACGTTTCTATGTTACATTTTGTCTAGTATTTGTGAGTTGTGTTGATTTGTTATGTTTGTTATCTGTTTGTGCATGTGAGCTGTGATATCATTGTTTGTGATTGTTATTTTGTGATGTCGTGTACTTCCCCAATATTGATCAGATACACGTTGTCTTACTTATTCGATTACCTTGTGTTGACGACTATCGATTATTAGCATGTGAGCCTGGGTATGAGCATGTATCGTTCTAGGCTTAGATTGATTTCGGTTCTTGATTGGGCTAGGTTGTGTGATTAAGACGTTTAAGTGGGGCATGTTGCTTTGCTAGTTGGCGTACCGATCATGATTCGGATTATGAGTGACTACTCCCTAGTGTTTATTTGTTCGGTTTTCCTTGAATAAAAAAAATAGAAAAAGAATAGAAAGAGTATTAACTCTTCAAAAAAAAGAGTAATAAATACTTGAAGGGCGTAATAAAGGGGGAATCGAATATATGAATGATAGGGAGGTGTGAGATGTGTGTACATCGTGATCGTGTGCGCGTTGATGAACCTATTAACGCACAAAATTACCTCTTGATTGAGTGACCGAATACAATTGAGAGTCGAGTCTAGTCTAAGTCTTGAAGTGAAGGTATGCATGGATGTTGGGCTTGTGTGTTAATCATTGATATGGATCGATGCATTGTAATCGTATTTTGCTTGAGGACAAGCAAATGATTAAGTGTGGGGGATTGTTTAGCTCGTTTTTGTGTGTGTTTATTGTTCATTTTGGTCGTGTCTATCTTTTAGTTCGAGTTGAGTTAGTGTCTTTTAGTTCGTGTTTATGGCGTGTTTTGTTTGTTTTCGTATTTTGATGTAGGATGGTAGAATGAGGAAGGATTGGAGCTAGAAGTAGTGTCTTATGCGCTGCATGTGAAAAGCCGAGTGAATCGGGAAGAGTCGAAGAATGCACAAGGAGAGAAACCGAGGAAAAGGAGCTATCACGGACCCCAGCGGCCGCTAGGTCCCCAGCGCCCGCTGTGGTGATGCTATAGAGATTTTCAGAGAGAGCAGAGGCCAGCAGCCGCTAGCTCTGCAGATTGCGCACATCAGAAAGGCAAGGCTAACGACCGCTGGCTTTCCAGCGGCTGCTAGCTGACGGTTGCTGGCGGCTTTTCCAGGACATTTGAAAGAGAACTACCTTATCTCTCATAGATAGAACTCGACTCTTGTAATCTAGAACTTTGTTTTAGCGCTTTCACTTGTATTTTGACTTGGAAAGACGGATTAAGGTGGAGATTGATTGCTTCTTCCCATAGCGTAGCCATTAGTTAGTTCTTGTTTCTTGAGTTCTTGCTTCTTGATTATGTATTAGGCTGAGTAGTCGATCTTCACTAGTTGTTGAACTTCTTATTCGATCGTTTATGTTATTACTAAATCATGCTTGTTGTTTGGATTTGTGCTTATTGAATTGTGCCGATTGATCACACCGTTAAAATTTGTTAGACGCGGAGTGAGATCGCGATATGATCTTCGTGTCAGATCAAGATCCAATCAACTTCGATTATAATTGGAAACATGTGTAATGGCCGTAAAAAAATTTCCTACTAATTTTGTGTATCAGAAATTCGCTCGAGAAAATTTCGTAATAAATACCAAAGATATCGATTAGTTAATCGATATTGGAAATTATTATAGTATATCTTTGCATTATTGTGCAAGCTAGACCATGAATTGTGTTCTATAACATAGTAGCTAGATGTTAATCATTATATATATATTAATGGGTTTTGTTTAAATGTTTTACTTGAATGAGAAATGGATTAATTGAGATATTATAATTTAGTTGTGAAATACAATTGAATAAATTAATCGTTTGCCAAGTTTAGTTAAGAAGAATTATTAGATTTAAGTTTGGGAGATATAGAGAATTATATAATAGAATGTTGAGTATCGGTATTATATAAGATAGTATACTATTGGCATTAGTGAAATAAGATATATAAAATAATGCTAATTATTCACACAAGGTAAATACATGTATATACATAATTACAGCATAGAGTTATACGGGTTTCAAAATGACACTTTCGTGTACTAGAAATATAAGAAAGGAAGAATTCATGCATCTAGAACTATTAAGAAAAGAAATGGGAAGATCAAATCTGCCAAGTAGATTTGATTCACACAACTTTATGGGAGAAGACCACCTGTACTGTACTACAATTAAGCTATGACTTTCTGTTACATCATACTAAAGGAAGAGAGGAAAAGCAGAATAAGTAAAAGCAAAGGAGTTGAGAGCAGCATGGCTGCAGGTCGAGGAAGACAGCCTGCACTCTTCCTACTCTCCACAATCCATCTCTGCACCAAGATATATCATCACATTAATTGATACCCCAGAAGTCAATAGATACAGAAACATATCAATGCAACACTTGAGTTTATAGCTGTGA